>MU127421.1:236114-284299 GCA_014904945.1 Gyrodon lividus | reverse complement strand
GTCAACTATTCCAGACACAAAACGACTTCCTCAGGGAATGGCAAGATCACAAAGAACTGTATCTCAATATCTTGTTACAGCTGGAGGGACCACCCGATCCTCGGAAGTGTTCTCATTGTCTTGGAGATGGTACCTATAGATGTTCGGATTGTTTTGGAATGCCTCTCTTCTGTACTTCCTGCTGTAGAGAGAACCATAGGGCTCACCCCTTTCATCGGGTAGAGCAATGGACCAGAACTTACTTCCAGAAATCTTCTCTCTGGCTGGTATGTTTCCTGATACTTCTACTGAAATGCCTCTGCTTGATCAAAGTGATGCCCATAAGCCAGATTGAGATTGACACTACATTTGGGACATGATGGAGGGGTGTGCCCATCTGGAGTCAGGGATGTGCCTCAGGATGTGCCTGATGAGGAATGGGAGGGTTCCCACCCAGCAGCTCGGCCACCTCACCTTTGGGTTCCAGATTCTCCTGGTGCCCTGGTGGTGGTGGACACCTCGGGGGTGCACTATTGTGACCTGGCATACTGCAATTGTCCCGGGAAGTCCGGATCCTGACAAAAGACAGTGAACTCCGGAACTGGAACAACAAACCTCGCATTTCCGGAATGTCGGAGTCTGCACCTCTGCATGTCCGAAATGCTGGGATTCCTACCCCTGCTCCTGTCACATCCCGAAACTTCCCTAACCCATCCGGCCCAATTCTGAACCCCTATGATCAAATCCCAAATCCCAAGCCTCGGACTTTACCTTAGATGATATCTCTTTCATCGGACATTCCGAACCCTGTACTTCCCGTCCTGGACTTTCATATTCCCATCCCGGACTTTCATCTTCCTATCTTGGTTATCTCTTGACATATGTTACTTTCCTTTGACACTTCTTGACATCTACAGTTCCTAGCAATAATTCCCTTCCCCCTTGCTTTGCAATTATTGCGCCATTGCCTTCAGTCATTCCCATTCTGACGCCATTCCGATTCATTCCTTACTTTCTTCCAGAAACCCGAAACTCCAATTCGTCCAACATACTTTTAACATCTTCTGGAACCTTCAGTATATAAACCCGCGTGTACTCTCTGATATTTCCTTAGTTCAAATATCAACTAAATCCCGTTCTTTCCTGATCCTCTTCACTCTGAACCTCCTCAGTCCTTGAGTTGACCTTAGGACTGATCTCTGACCCTCTGCTCCAAAATCAAGGAACAGAACTCATACAGGGGTGCAGCACATAAGCTGAAGCCGAAGTTCCTTACAACTCCGACCCCCCTCAGGGATTCCCGCCAAACTCCGTCTTCTCCGCACTCCGGACTATCCAGGAATTCCGGGAACAAACCCAGACTTGACAGCTCCGCTGCCAGGCAAAACCGCTTGGAATCGATCCGGAATTTGTGCAGACGTGTGGACCCTTATTGTATTCCATCATTCTTTGCTTGTCGTTGTTCCCGAGCCTCCGGGGATGCTCCATCACTTCCTTACATTGCTTAATCCCAAATTCCTCTTGTTCCTATTCCCTGATTATCATTAGCGAGTGCTTCTCCGCCCACTCTGTTATATATATATATATATACTTAGTTTTCACTTTGGATTCCTCAGTCATTCTTTGCCCCTCTTTGGCAGCAGCTGAGGTGAGTTTACTTATACCTATTTGCTACTCCTAGCTAATCCCTAGTAGTCTGGGCAATCACTGCCCTCTTATAGTTTTTGTCACATCCTCACATCCAGCTACTTGGTGCAGGTCTATTTCCTGCCAGCATTGCTTTCCCGAGCAGTCTTCACCTTCCAGGGACTGGATGACTTCCTTTGGGACAATGTGGAATGTGGGACTGCAGCAATGAATTATTTCAGCAAGCTGAAGAGGATCACTTCCAATGTGTTCCTTCACTTGGTTCTGGTGAGATTCTCCACTACATATATGTACTACATGTCTCGGCCCTGATAGGGGAGTAGGATTGGTACAGAGAGCTCCTTTGGGTGGCCAGGATCTGGAGAGTTCTCAAGCTTCTGAAATGGAATGGCTTTGGGCATGACCCAAGGGCTATCGGATCGGGCCAACTGGTCCTCTTTTGCCCAGCATGTCCACAGAAGGGGGTAAATTTGGATCCAAAAATAGACAAGGATATGTCTAGGCAAGCTTCAAGCATCAATCTGGAAGGCCAACTGACAATTCCATGGTAGCTGGAAATATTCTTGAACCATCATCATGGATGGAAACTTCAAGGCCAAGCATATGCATGACAAGAAGCCAGATGATCAAGTATTTCTCATGGACGGCAAGGGCTACATGGTGGGTCAGGAAAGGTACCATGACTACTTGAAGGATGCAAAGACTCTCCAGAGGTAGGACCGCAGACCAAGCCCAAAGTGCCGAAGTGCTGACTTACTGATGGCAGAGGTTAGACTGTAATAACCATCAGGCAGTGAACCAGGCCAATGCCCATAGGCATAAGTTAGAAGCCACTGGAATAGGGGGGTGTGCATGTGCCCAGCATGGATGTTTCATTCCACATTCCCTTGTAGACTTTCAAAAAGGAGAAAGGTACAGCATGCCTAAATTGGTCTGGCCGACCACCCACTTACCCCATGTCAAAGACAGGTGAACATGGACCATGCACTGAGCCATGCTCTTGGACACAACATGGCAGGGATCCAAAGGGTCCTCACATTCCATGACATTAATTGTCAATACATGAAGCACTTCAGACAGAGGGTATCCTCAAACTCATATCTGAGCATCCTGACTGAGATCAGCCTGATGCTGAGCATCGGCCTGTGGCATGTCCATGGCCACTAGAATGAATGCTTTGCAAGATACTCTCCTGGGTTCATTCAAGGAGCAGGTAGAGTTGAGGGAGAGATTATAGAGACTCCATGGGCAATCTTCAATGTAATTTTGGGTTTGGCCCGGGGGATGTCAGCTCACCATCAGCAAGAACTATTGGACTTTCAGATGAATGACTCCAGTTTTTAGAAGATGATTCAAATGGGTGAGACCTGCCTGCTCTGTCAGTTGTCATGGCTGATTTCTGTTAGCTGGAAGCATTCATCAGAAACTCAAGATGGCATTAACCAGCAAGGAAGAGGCAGCAGGTGCCTTCCAAGCTTTGGATGAAGGATTGCCAGAGGATAGGAAGAGGCAGTTGGTGAAGCAGGAGAGAAAGGCCATGAAGGAAAGAGAACGAAACCCTGTGGCCATGGATGTTTATGAGATCAGATTGGACTCTGGTAATTCTTCTTTGCATCTCCATGTCAGCTAGCTAAAGAAGCTTCTCCAGCCCCAATGATGAAAAGCATCGAGCTTGCCATGCTATTAGGATCTCACTCCATGACTTTGAGCTGAAGGGGTTCCAGTACTTGGCTTGCTCAGGGGTTGCAAATCCAGCAATCACAGATCCAGCTAAAGTCGGAGGCCTGTTCTTCTGGTCATCAGTCCACAGAAGCTCAAAGGCTGGCCCTGGAAAGGAAGAGGGATCAGCTAGGGACAAAAATCTGCAGCTTCATTCATAGGTAGGGTTGACACTCAAGGATCTGATGCAGCTGACCATGACGAGGAAGACTGGATTGATGACATAGGATCTGATGATAATGCTGAAGTAGCCTTCAGAAATCTTGATCCTCACCATGCCGAAGAAGCTCATCTCCCCTTCCCATCCTCCATGGGTAGACAGGCTTGCAAGGACTTAGGTATAGATTGGTTGGCAGAGGAAGAACTGGAACTCAGAAAAGGTCAAGCCAATGACTGCCTGCATCATCTGAGGATGGCATTGGCCGAGAAGTCAGTTCTCTTCTGGACCGAGCTTTGGCATGCCAGTGGCCAGACCCACATAACTTGGGTATGGGGCAAGATCAATGCCATAGAGCTAACTGTGAAAAGGCATGCTGACGAGCCATGATATCACTGCAGGCCAACAAAGACACTCTGATCCAGTATAGGCTGCTTGGTCCTGAGCACCTCAGGGTCAGTGCCATAGAATCCAACCCAAATGCCCAGGGCAATCAGGACTCCACCTTGTCCTGGTTCTGGACCATGGATGTGCAAAGGGATTCAGAACTGAATGTGTGTTTCAATCTTAATTTTCGGTTGCTCATGGACCGAGTTAACACTTTCGTATACTTTAGTTTATCAGGGTTATTGGCTCAGAGCAAAGGCTCTCAAGGACCAATGGGAAGAGGAAGTAGAGCTCTACAGAGCAGAAGGGCAATGGACAAGTAACTTCTTTAATTACAAGGCAAGGTCATGGGGTGCCCTATTGCAGGCCTCTGAGAGGCAAGGCCAGGTGGGACATGCTTGCTATGCAGCCAGGACTCAAGCTGATTTCGAGAGACTTTGGGATCATTGTAAGGAATTGTTACAAAATTAGCAGAAGCTGGATTTGGATGGATTTGCAATGAACTGTCAGGTTATTGTGATGTATATTGTTTCCGGTTCATCTTTCCAATATAAAAAATCCCAGACCAAATCCTCTTACTTGCCCATTGCATTCACAATGCCACAATCATCCTACACCCCAACTCAACAAGGTTTCCAGGACATGCTGGAGTACATTGGCCTGAGATTCAAATTTCTCCGATGGGCCTTACAATCCAACACCTTCGACCCCAATCAACGAAGGAGAAATTTGCCATCGGAAGTGGTAGGTGTTGGTTTAGTATGCTTTTGTCTGATCTTACCCTGCTCCCAGGCCATGGCCACCTGGCTGATCTCAACTGTGGTAATGCATGGGTGGATGTTAGACATCCCCCATACAGTTCAGATGATTATCAATCCCAAACATGCTGATGCTGCCTTCCCCAATTGGGAGTATCAGCTGGTGACAAGTGACCCAGGATTTCTGTGGCCTTGGTGGTCGGACCACATGGAACAACTGGAGATCTATGCACAATGTCAGTGGAACAATGTTGGTGAGCTTCATGCTCAATTCATGCCTCAATATGCTGGGGTAAGTTTCCGTTCAGTCCATTCCACTGTCCCACTTGACTCATTCCCTGTTGTTTAGCTTTTTATCACTCCAGTAGGCCCTCCACCAATCTGCACTGACCAACAACGGATTGAGCTGGCATGCAGGTGGGCTGTGGAGACAAGGATGGCTTTGTCCAGAGAGCTCACCCAAGTATGTGATGAGATGCAGTTGACCATGGAAAAGATAGTGCAGATGGAGGAACATTGGTCTCCTGAGGACATCCTTGCAGAGATCCAATCCTCTGACAGGAATTCTAAATACCAGTGGCCATTCATGCAGGGAATTTTTATTCTACTCTGTAGCAATGTTCATAGACACTGCCATCTTGCATAATAAGTGAGGAAGGTCCCCCTGTCTGACCCAATCACATCTATGAACTCCCACCCCCTCATGGACATTATCTCTCATATGGTAGGCCAGGCAAACCCTGTCAGAAACTGAATGTGGCACCACATGCCAAAATACCTTTCCAGAAATTCCCAGTAGGGTTCCAGGCCCATACCCCAGCCTGACCCCAATGCTATCCAAATCTATGTGTAGGTCAAGATCCCCCCCTATGGTAGTCAACATGTCCAACCACTGAGCCCTACAGTTGAGATCCCAATGGAAAGGGATGGCCCAATTGACAATGTCCAACATTGCCAAATATACTGAGGACCACTCAGAAAGGACGGCCGTCATTTCAGTGTCTTCATTGGACTTGGCCAGTTTCAGCAGGGCCTCCCTTCCAGATGTATAGAGGTCAGGATGCATGACCAGCAGGGCTTCCGAAAGGACTGCAGTTTGCAGGAAGCTAGCTCCGAGCCATTCCCGAGGTCCAGAATTGCCATGGGAGTCTTTGAGGAGGGCTGATACCTTGGGTTGATGTCTAAATGGCTAGTTCTGTCAGGACAGCTCTGGTGTGAATGAAGCCAAAAGGTTCTTACCATCTGGCCTTGCTGGTACCAAGCCAGAGATAATTTGATGGCACCCATGATCTCTCCCTCAAACAGGGCCTGTTCAGTCCTGCAAGACCTGGAGTTGCTGACACTCCTGGATAAATCTGGGAATAGCAATTCCAGGTTTCGGGAACAGTCCTGCTAACCAAAGTCATCAATGAGGCATCTATGGACATTTAACTTGGGCAGCTCACCTGGAACTCTTCAGATAGTGCCCCAGGCAGATACCATGCCAGGATTACCCCAGTCTGGTCCAATAGAAGGGTTGGGTCTGAGATCTCCTCTTCCTGCTCCATAGGGAATCTGTCCTTTAAGAATTTCTCTCTTTCTAGATTTGTTCCAGTCTCCTTCAGCCCCAACATCTCGGCCATCCTTTGGATGTTGATGGGGAAGCTCCCTGAGACAATATTAGTAGATATCTATGTGCTCAGAGGTCACTTGCTTTGATTCTGATAAACCCTTGCCATTGAATTGACTATCCTATCGGTTTGAAAGAGAGCCGGTAAAGAAATGCATGTATTGGGTAGTGCAGGAGTTAGTTGGCCAGGGTGGCCGATGGCTTCCAGGAATCGCTTGACTATGTATTTGGCAATAATATCAGACATGCAAAGTCTCCAATAAGATGGAATGTCCATTGTGGAGGTATATTGAATGGAATGTAGATCACTCAGCCAAGGGGGCTGCTGTCAACTTGGCAGCTGATTTGAAATTGTTTGGGCCAATGCTGATGGACTACAGCAGGATTCCAAATCCCTGTGGCTGATGGGATTCCTTGCCTTGGCCGATCCCATAACTAGGGGCCATGCCTCAGCCCACCTCATATGCACAGCCTACTGTCACAACCAGTCAAATGGAATGGCTCATTTGTTGTGAAATAGATATTGTGATATTACTTGGTGCATCTGATACTGACAGGCCGCCCGAGACCTTCAGGCTGTCCATCCATCAGCCTACCCAAGACATATGGGTCACCCATACCTAGGCCCACTGGAGATCTACGAAATCACTTATCCCTAGGTTCACCCCATCCCCACAGTACACACTCACCACCATTCCAGGGGCCCACCCATTACTGACGAAATCCTATCAATATCTCCTGGCCCATCCAACACCTGTAGGTCACCCCTCACTTGGCCAATCTGAGACCTACCAACCATCCATCCCTCAGCCCATATGGGACTTTTGGGTCACCCCTCCCTTGGCCCACCCGAGACCTTTGGGGGTCACATTCCTCGGCCCATCTAACACCTATGGATCACCCATCCCTCGGCCTGCCCGACGCCTATGGGGTGCAAATTCCTCAGCCCATTGTTGAAATGATTATTTGACGAAGCACGCTGGCCCCGTGCTCGCTTCTGTTTTTTTTTGTCAGGGGGGGCATTGCTTCTGGTCTGCAGGAGTGTTGTGTTTTCGCCCCAAAAGTGAATGATTATGTAATAAGGATGATTTTCGGTCTTTTGAATTTATGCATGTCTCACTCATGATTCCTATCAAAAAATTTATCTTGAAGTATTTGGAGGGAAATTGGAGGCACAGCAGAGTTGCCGCCTCTTAGTGAGCGACACTGTAGCGTTCGTCTTCATCGTCAAGGCGTGGCTATCCTGAACCAGCTTTATCAACACCACCCTTTGACAGATACCACTTGCGCCTTGGTCAATAGTGTAAATGGGCATGGCAGCTCAGACGAACAATCATGTGTGCCGAGAACTCAATGAAATTCCAATTGTTATCGAGCAAGACTCGCAGTACATCCGTCAGTACGAACAACAAATACAGATGTCAGATAGGCGCGAAACATGACCTCGCATCCAACGGATGATCACGAAGACCGACCAATCTACAAGGCATGCATTATAACCCTCATTTCCGCTATGGAAAGTCTTCTAGGTCCTCGCCATTTAGTGAGCCAGCGTCGAGAGCAAGCTTGCTGCCCACCTGGGTTAAGATAGACCGTATGTGTAAGTTGAAGAAATATTTACCAACTGCGCGATCAAATACTCCCCTGCTTAGGGCAGGTCAGCCGATTCCTCACCCAGTGACTACTTGTTCGGCAATGACTGGTACCACAGTTTCAACATCGTTCACGTATACACCCACGAAGATGTTTTGAGGTACCAATATTCAATGAGACTCCTGCTCGTTCTCCTCAGAGCACGAATACCAGTTTTGATATCTGGGTGAGTGGAAAAGTTGCTTCCTTGATTGACTATCTGTGATCAGCTGTCTCACGCACGGTGTATTCTCAATCCGCCCACGACGCATTAACCAACGGTCCCAGTTGCACCTAATCTCCACCGCGATTGCTCGTCTCAAAAAACGGGCCCGATGAAGCTCTCTGCGATTCCCGACTTCTACTACGCGTTATTTGCCTTTTATGAGCCTGCGTTGACCATTATTGGGTTCATTGGAGCGCTCTATGATCCAGAAACGGTGATCTATTTCCCCTTATGCTTGTTCAGCATCTGATAGTTCCCCAGACCCATAACACTCAAGCGCCATGGCCAGCAGACACCTCCCCTCCTGCTGTCTTGCCGAAAGCATCGGTCGTAACGGTCATTCAGCTCGCGCATGTTTGCGCCCTCATGGGAATTCTCAACTTTTTCGTGTTGACGGCTGTTCGAAAGCACTTGTCTTCGCAGCCCGCGGTTCAGGAAAAGATCGTTCAAGCACTGTTGATCCCTCTTCTTCTTGGGGACGTCATGCATATCTATGTCACACTATGGGCGTTGGGCGGTGATCGCTGGGATGTTGCCCGATGGAGTCCAATGCTTTGGGCGACGGTGATCTTAGGGTTCAGTTTGATGGTGCCAAGGATCATGTGGCACCTCGGAATGTGGAGATATGTTGATGCCAGGGACAAGATTCCTACAGGGGCCGGGCACACCTGTCCTGGAACACTGGCAGAAAAGAATTGAATATTGGTTTCCAAAGGGGGTTCATCCCAGGCTCATATCCTCATTTAGAGGGCTTTTTTTCTTTCAAAAGCCTTTCTTCGCATTCTAAGAGTACATAACTGCA
The DNA here is from genome assembly GCA_014904945.1 of Gyrodon lividus. Lineage (NCBI taxonomy): Eukaryota > Fungi > Basidiomycota > Agaricomycetes > Boletales > Gyrodontaceae > Gyrodon > Gyrodon lividus. The sequence goes on along the minus strand of MU127421.1, from coordinate 275,383 downwards.
TATATAGGGTATATATCTGCGATACATGTCTTCCCCCTGTTTGAGCCGAAAAAGTGTCATGCATAATTCCTGGCTCCGAGCTAATAAGGGCTATTGACAATGCTGGATCCACTTTGCAAGCTGGTGATTGGAGCGAGCGACGTTCTGGTGGGTCTTTTCAAATTTTTCTTGTTGATCGCTAAAACGTTGTTCTCTAAAGCAACGATCTGAAAGATTGTGCCGTGAGCAATAACGCTAACAGGGGAAATACGACCCTTACAATCTCTTTATCATCTCCAAACTTGAAATTATCCTGGACAACATTGTCCTCGTACTTCTTGATCTCATATTTGTCAAGTTGTCCCTTCTTGACCTTCTTGAAGTCCCAGGCGATGACATATTTCCCAGTCGAGGTGACGATGGCATTTTCTTCCTGGCCCTCCCCTTGATTAAAGCTAACAAGACAAATGATTCACAAAACCGTGGGACCTCGACTCGAAACTGAACTTACCGGGCAGGGGAGAAGTTGATGTCGTGATTCATATACGCAACGTGTTCGGCGCGCAACGTCAGTCGCCGTGGCATCGGCTTCGCGTCCGCAGGGAAGCTACGATCGAACCCAAGAGACCCAGTATACCTCCCCTCGCCGATAAGGGTATCGATGAGAAGCAGGTAGTTCTTCGTCGTCGCAACTATCCACCGTCCGTTGGCAGTGACATCAATACCAACGATAGGATCTCCAAGAGGTGGCAATGCCGTCTTTGCGTTCTTTCCGATGCAGTCGAAGAGTCTGATGTCACCTTTCTGGCTCGCTACAGCTAGTTTACCGGTCGCTGTGGTCGCAACGCCGGAGAACTTGTTCTTGCTGACGTACTGCTTGTACTGACTGTCAACCATTTTGCTGCCAGATATACGCGGGTCTATACGGAAGAGCGCGTTGTGTGACGCGCCGATAAGAGTCTGCTCTCGCGTGGTTTGAGCGAATTTATTGTCAGGTGCCATGTGGTCAACTGTGATGTCGTCGTGAACCTTCCACTCCTCCACAACTTTACCGCGTTCGATGTCCATGTTATACAACGAGTGGGGATCAGCAGGGTTCATCAATATCATTTTCGAATCCTGATCGTGTAACATGACCTTCAACAAGTGGCGTCAGTGGGTCTCTAAACTGTATAGAAACGAGGCTACCTCCCGCGGCTTGAACTCCTTCCCTTTGGTGGTCGTTATCTTGCTGATAGTAGCGAAGTACTTGACTTGGTTGTCACCAGAGTGAGAGAAGACCCCAATATTATTCCCCCGCACAACGTAAGAGCGATCGCCTTTGTATCCGATGGTCAACCGCGAATTGCGCTCTCCCGAGAGTGTTGGAAGAATCGATCCGGCTTCGTCCTCTTCTTCCCCGTCCTCGCTTGGCTCTGCATCCATTAGAACAAACGAGTTATTCTTCGCATGGTAAGGGAACCCACCTTCATCGGGATCAAGCTCAGAGAGAACTTCCTCCTCATCCTCCTCTTCGTCTTCTGCATCACGCATCTCCACATCCTCAGTGGCCGAACTCACTACATATGCTTGTTCGTCTGCCTATTTTCCATTTATAAGCGCAGTGCTTTACGCAAAGCCAAGGGTAGCCCACCTTGATCTTGGTCCAAGGCGTACAATGCAGCATTTCCCATGACGCTCGTGCGAAGGCTACCTTGAAATTGTCATAAGCCTCTTTCGCAGTGAACTGGAGCGCCCAGCTTCCATATGTGCCTTCGACGTTATAATTCCATGTGAGGGAATGAGTTTTTGGAGACCATCGTGGATTCATGTCGGAGGCAATCTTGTGCATGATTAAATCCCCTTCGTCGCATGTCGCCACAAGCCAGTGATTGTAGTCACCGGATGTGCGCTCAACAATTTTCGCATCGAGGAGTTCATCATGAACGGATACGAAGCCGTCAGCGTCCAAGTCCCAAACAAAAAAGTAAGCTTGTTCTTCCGCGAGCTTTGGTAAATCAGCGCTTTGTGGTACAGTCTTGGCTTTGGCTTTCTTGGGCGTAGAAATCGTTGATTGTTGCGCGACAGAAGGGTCATCCATGACCGCTGGGGCGTTATCAGGCACATGAGCTTTGTTGCTTGCAGCCTTGCCTTTCGCACCTTTAGGTGCAGGCGGTCTGATGAACGAAATCTGTGAATAGACGTGTTTCATCTGCGCGAAATACTCGCCTCCAGAAGAATTGTTCGAGCTCCGAATCGCGGACGTTGTCAGCGCTCGTCCTGTGCTTGCGTTCGTACATCGCGCGGTACATGCAAGTCTCAAAGAACGCCCGTGTAGGTTCGTTCGTTTCCTCCCTCATAAGAAACTCGTATAGCTCGTCTACGTCGCCATCCAGGTCACGCCACACAAACGAAGCCTCTTGTGGGGTTTCTCCTGGACCAGGCCGGAACTCCAGCTCCTCGCTGATTAGGAATACTTTCTCCTCATCGGCTAGGGCAAGATGAGCGTGGCTACACGAGTAAGGGTTGTGACACACTTTCATCCTCATCTTCTAGTAATTCTTGATCGCCGTCATCGTACACACGAGTGACCACAAGCTGGAAGTTGTGCTCAAGAGACGGGACCCGTCGTATGGTGGCAATTGCCTCGTTATATCTTGAAAGAGAATGGATAGATGATGTAGAATTCAATTGGAGTGTAAATTCTTACATGCATTCCCTTGAAGATCGTACGTTTCCCGGCCTCACAAGGTACAATTGGCCCGACTCGATCTTGACCACTTCGGCAGCATTGGGGTCCTCTGAAGTAGGGGGTGAGCTGGTTGGGCATTGATCACAAGCCTATGCTTACGCCAGACTTTTCCTATTACTTTTATAAGCCCTGTCAGTAACAAATTTTTGTTGAGAAACGTCTTGGGACTTACAACTCCTGAAGATGTTCATCGTGGCAAGTTACAAGACTAGTATCTTACCGTCCAGAGGAAGGCCGTGACATGACGCGCGTTATGTGATCAATCACGCGACTGGTGTCACACTGCCGCTGCTGTCAATTTTGCTGTTTCTCCGAGTCTGTCGTCGTCAAGAGCAGGAGCATGTCAGGTGCGCCCTCCACATCCCTCGATCTCGGTGGTTGTCATCACAAATATCCAGGCAACGTGCCGCCTTTTGGCAGTGCACCATCGACGCCTAACCTGAGAAACCGCGCCAGCAACTTCACGGAAGTAAGCCTGTTCAATCAATGCTTTGCACGTTTTAAGTCAATTTCAAAGAACGTCACTCCTTCCCCAACTTCGACGACAATGTCAGAGTCAGGCGTCAGCTTTCTTCCAACGAACGACTCATCACAGATTATGGACTCCCGTGTTCATACGTCTGCTGGCTTCCTTAGTTCCCGTAAAATAACTATACGATCAGACCCCGCACTACTTACATGCTTTGATCCAGCAGACAAACAGCTCTACGATCTCTGGGTTCCAAGGAACTGAATATCTATCTTCTTACCTCACTGAATTTATGCATCTAACGGTATTCAGACTTGCAACCAGTCAATATTACGGTCGTGTCATGGGCAGATCCAGCCACGAACTTGGCTTTCCCGTATCTCCTCTTCATGTATATACATTTCTTCATGCGTCTGCTCCCTGGTGTGGCAGGTCTAAATGCTTAGAATAACCGTCTTCGCATCAACTACAACCACTTTGGGTCAGCACTATCGATGTCAACGTTTTTGACTTGCTCCATCTATTACTGTAGTGTTTTACGATCAGCTTCCTGATAGGACTGGTTTTTTGTTGTCAGTCAAATGGATGCTCCCGATGGTAATACGGCAAGCATATCCATCACGTATGTCATTAACAATATCACAATAGCCTACGCTGCCTGAGGACTTATCTCGAAAACTTACATGCTTTGCTGCGGCTGTGCCCAGAGCCCTGCGCCTCCCGTCACGTGAACACGCTACGCGGACGGATTACGTAAGCGCGTCGAGTAGTCGGAATGTGTCGACACATCGGCCGCGGTCAGCGCGTTCCTGTGGGCACGAGTGGGGCCAGACTGAAGTACTCACTGACGGACATCTCCATAAATGGGTGTGGCCTCAAAGAAAAAATAAGGGACTGAACTGAAGCAATTTTGCTGGAGTTCTGCCCCAAATTGGCTGTAAAGTGCAGATAAGTGAGCCACACTAAAAAACTTGTGGTAAGTTTTACAAGTTGGAAGGCCAGTCCACCTTTGCTGCTGCTTATTTCTTTATATTACCTGACTGCACCCATTTTACACATTCTGCAGACTTTCTGAATATTTATCTGTTACACTTGAGAGACATTATGAGTGTAGGGGATCAGGTAGGATTGACCTTCTGTCATGAAGGGCTCTATCTTTGTGGCTTCTAGGTAAAGCTGTCTCCTGGTCTTCAATAGGCACTGGGCCTTCTGTTGTGAAGGACTTTAGTTTGAGACAAAAGAGTCTATTATTGAGTAGAATTAACTTGAGGTGTGCATGAGTGGAGGTATGACTACTTATATTGAAGTAGGATGGTGCACAGACCATGACTACTCAGTAGGGATCATCCAAGAAAGGTAACTAAAGATAAGAGGGGAAAGCACCATTGGGCAAAAAGTGACATATCCCATGCTACACAAGTGTCAAGTCCGGGTTCGATCCCGGAATTCCTGGATAGTCCGGAGTGCACGGAAGGCAGAGTTTGTGTCAAGTCCAGGTTCTTTCCCGGAATTCCCGGAATGTCCAGAGGTGCGGAGAAGGCGGGGTTTTGCGGGAATTCCTGAAGGGGGTCAGAGGGGTAAGGAACTGCGGCTTCAGCTTATGTGCTGTGCCCCTGTACGAGTTCGGTTCCTTAATTTAAGAGCGGAGGGTCAGAGGCTGGTCCTAAGGTCAACTTTAAGGACTTAGAGAATCGGAAGGGAAGGGATCAGGAAGGAACAGGATTTTGTTGATATTCGAACTAAGGAAATATCAGAGAGTACACGTGGGTTTATATACTGAAGAGTCCGGAAGATATAAAGATGTTAAAGTACTATTGGGTGAATCGGAGTTTCGGGTTTCCGGAGGAAAGGAAGGAATGAATCGGAATAGTGTCAGAATGGTAGAATGATGACTGAAGGCAATGGCGCAATAATTGCGAAGCAAGGGGGAAGGGAATTATCGATAGGAACTGTAAATGTCAAGAAGTGTCAAAGGAGAGTGACATATGTCAAGCAATAACCGAGATAGGGATACGAAAGTCCGGGACGGGAAGTACGGGGTTCGGAATGTCTGATGAAAGAGAAATTGTCTAAGGTAAAGTATGAGGGCCGGGATTCGGGATTTGGTCATAGGGGTTCGGAATCGGGCCGGATTGGTTAGGGAAGTTTCGGGATGTGACAAAACCACTTCAGTCCTTAAGTTGACCTTAGGATTGTCTTCCAACCCTCTGCCCTGAAATTAAGGAACAGAACTTGTACAGGGTCACAGCACATAAGCTGAAGCCAAAGTTCCTTGCCCCTCCGAACCCCCTCAGGGATTCCTGACCAATCCCGCCGTTCCACACACTCTGGACTTATCCGGGAATTCCAGGATTGAACCCTGACTTGACAGTCATGTGATAGTACAAGGTCACAAGACAAAGAAAAAGAAAGGGGTTAGAACAGTTCTACCACAATATTACCCTCTGTTTAGATAAAAGAGCACCAATCTTTTATAAATCTCTATATCCTGCACTGGGTGAACTGGTCATGTTGGTGATGGTGGAGTCGTCAAAGACATCATCTCCATGATTGGAGTCTTCAACCCAAACTCTTGGTTCCCAAGTAGAATGTCTGGGACAGTTGGCTTGAGTATGCCCTGGGGCATTTTTGAACCATTTAGAACATTCATAGCAGGAATGATTATAGTGAGGGTGAGTACTTAGAACCAGAAAGTGAGTCTGAGTCATGTATATGTGGTTTCATTCTGCTTGGTCGGTGAGTTTGAGGGCAGTGTCAGCAGGGATGCTGAAGGCTTCTTCAGTTGAGTCAATGTTGATGGGGGTAGAAGGGGTGTCTCTAGGACCAGGGGTGGTTGTCAAGTCCGGGTTCAATCCCAGAATTCCCGGAGAGTCCAGAGCACAGGAAAGACATAAGGAGTTGGGAATCCCTGAGGGGGGTTGGAGGGGCAAGGGACTTTGGCTTCAGCTTATGTGCTGTGCCCCTGTACGAGTTCTGTCCCTTAATTTGAGGCAGAGGTTCAGAAGACAATCCTAAGTTTAACTTAAGGACTGAGAGAGGTTTCAGAGTGAAGCAGAGACTTTGGAGGATAGAACAGGATTTAGTCAATATTCAAACTAAGGAAATATTACAGAGCAAAGGCGGGTTTATATACTGAAGAGTCCAGAAGATATCAAACTGCTAAAGGATATCAGATGAATTGGGGTTTTGGGTTTCTGGGGTATAGTAAGAGGATGAATAAGAATGGCGTCAGAATGATGGAATGATAACTGAGGACAATGGTGCAATAATTGTGAAGCAGGGGGAAGGGAATTATTGATAGGAACTGTAAATGTCAAGGGATGTCAAAGGAAAGGAACATATGTCAAGAGATAGCCAAGATAGGAGTATGAAAGTTCGGGATGGGAAATATGGGATTCAGAATATCAGGTGAAGGTGAAAATCTTCTAAGGTAAAGTCCAGGGCTCGGGGTTTGGGGTTTGGGGTTTGATCATAAGAGGCCAGAAGTGTGTTGTATGGGTAGAGAAAGTTTCAGGATGTGACAGTGATAGAGACATGGGTCAAGGGAATGGCAAAGAGAGTATGGGTGCAGTTTCAACGCGAGCGATGAGGAGGTGGGATTGGATGAGGTTCATCAGGGTTGCTGTTACTAGAGGAGCAAGATGAAGGGGGAGAAGTTTGTGCAGGTGAGAAAGGAGAGGAGTTAGGGCATTCTATGCCTTCAATGTTTGCAATCAGATCTGTAGCTCCCAGTTGATGGAGGAGGTTATTCAGGGCATCTTCTTGGTCTCTTTGGATGTCTCTGAGAATGACCAAGACAAGCTGCAAGTTGGCAGAGCAGGAATGACAATTCATGTGGGAAAGAAGGGTAGAGATTTGATAGTTCTGGAGGACTTTTTGATAGGAGCTATCAAGGGGGGAGTCTGAGTTGAGGGATTGAAGAATATAAGCATTGTGACAAGAGTCTTGGAAGAAGGTTCTGTAGGAGGAGGCAGTCATGCTCACTATGGGGAGTCGTTGTCTAGTAGAGAATGGAAGGGGGCAAGAAATAAATTGTTCATAAGAGGAAGTGAATTGGCAAGGCATATTTTCTTTAGGAAGAAGTTTTCATCTTCTTGCTTCTGAGATGAGAGTGAATGAGATGGGGAAAATCTCGAGGATGGGACAGCTTATATTGGTGGAGTTTTGAAGCAGAGTTTTGAAAATTGGATTCTGGTTCCCATGAGTTTTTGGATGAAGGGTACCCCTTCCAAGAGACAAGGTACTGGTGGTGATTAGGGGAGCCATGATGGGAAAGAACCTTCTCCACTTTGTATTCTTCTTCTGACCTGATAAGGTCAGGAGGTGGTCTGGGATAGTTCGGGCTGTGTTCTGTGGTTTCCTGATAGGATGATCAGAGAGAGGCATGGAAGATGTCATGGATCTTCCACGTAAATAGAATCTTTAGTCGGCAGGAGATGGGGATAGAACTTGAAGGATCTCAAAGAGGCCTTCTTATTTAGGGGTGAGTTTTTGGGATGGATATCCGAATTTGTGATTATGAGCTTCTAGCCAAACTTTATCTCCAATGTTCCAGGGTTTGAACTTTAAAGATACATGTTCCTTCATTATTTGTTGTGTGATTTCATGTGCCGCTAGGGCTTCTTCTTGGGCATCAGCAAGGGAGGAAAGGCATTCTTTGATTGAAGGTAGAGGGGACTTCTGTGAAAGAGAAGGATAGGAGCAAGGTTCATATCTGAGGATCAGGGAGAATGGTACTTCTTTGTGACGGAATGTTCTAGTGAGTTGTGGGTGAATTCTGCAGTGGGTAGGAGTTGTGCCCATTCATTGGGCTTCCCATTACAGAATATCCAAAAGTTGAGGAGTTGTCCGAGTTCTTTGGCGAAGGCAGAGGTGAATTGGGGACCATGGTCGGAGATTAATTTGTTGTGTAGTCTGAATCTAGTGAAGACATTCCTCAGAAAAAGGTCCACTACACTGGCCACATCAATTGTTTTGTGACAAGGAGATAAAATCACCCCCTCAGTAAGTCCATGGTCTACCATGACCATTAAAGAATCAAATCCATCGGAGATAGGGAGGTCCATGACAAGGCCAACGGAGACCTGTTGAAAGGGGCGGGTGCATTTGGGGATAGGGCTGGAACAGTCGGGTGCATGTTTACTTTCATAGACTGGCACATTGCACAGCCTTGCACGAATTTCCTAACAAATGTGGACAGACCTGGCCACCAAAAGTCATGGGAGACGAGGGCAGTGGTGCATGTGATACCAGGGTGGCCAGCAGAAATGGACTCATGAACTGAGTGCACAATCTGGGTGCAATGGTCGGCCTCATCCTTGCCATCCTCAAATCTGGTATTGTGAACACCCATTTCAGGGTGTATGGAGACAACCAAGGAGTGGTTGAAGGTTGGTGCAGGGGTCACAGCCACAACTGCCCCACAACAAGGTCTTCAAGCACCTCCACACCACCTTGGGCATGGCCAATTTCAATTGCTCACTCCTCATCCAATACATCCCCAACGCCAGCAACCCAGCAGACCCCATTTCATGCAGCATATACATATACCCCCCTGTACATCTCCTCCTCCCCCCAATCCCAGTCCCAGCTCTCTTCACCCACATCGTCCTCAACGTCAGCGAGCATCCCACTGAGGAACACCAAACCACAGCGCCCAATTCACTTAGATACCGCATCAGCCCACCTTAGTGACCCAACCACACCCGGTAACCCTTCCTCAGCAAAAAATCCAACCCTCACCCCCAGAAACCTCTGCCCATCATCAAGCCTGCGTCCCTGATGCCTGACCAAAACACACCTCCTAGAATGGACCCCAGAGCACCCCTTCTCTCAAGAAGACACTCAACAGATCTATAATGTCATCACACATGCCTGGTCCGAATCCACCAAAGAGACCTACAGCTCAGGTCTCCTGGTGTTCCACACTTTCTGCAACAACAAAGAGGTACCCAAAGTCCTTCAAACTCCAGCATCCCCTGACCTCATTTTCATATCCACAATGGCCAGCCTTTACTCCAACACCACCATATTAAACTACATCAGTGGCATGCAAGCATGGCACATCATCCACAGCCTTGCCTGGAACCTCAATGATTTGGAAACAAACACCTTGCTAAAGGCCTCCAAGATCTTATCCCCCCAAACCTCCAAATGCGCCCCCCATGAACCCTACATGATTGAAACCATCATCATAATCACTCGACCTCAACGCCCCCCTCGATGCCACTGTCTTTGCTTGCCTCACCACCATGTTCTTCACTGCTGCTCAAATGGGCAAATTCACCGTCAGCAACCTCAACACCTTCAATCCAAGCAAGCACATCTCAACACAGTGGGACCATCAAGGACTAGAGGTCACCAACTTCCACCTCCCTTGCACCAATGCCACACTGCAAGGGGGAGAAGATGTCAACTGGGCAAAGCAAGAAGGCCCAGCTGATCCACAGGAAGCCATGAACACACACCTCCATGTCAACAACCCCCCCAGTCAATGCCCATCTCTTCGCATACCACACCCCAAGCAGCCATTGCTCCCTCACCAAACCAAAATTCCTAAAAACCCTTAAGGTAGCTAGCAAGACGGCGGGGATAACACCGTCAAAGGGCCATGGCATCCGTATTGGTTCAACCCTCAAATACCTGCTCAGGAACATTCCCTTCAACATTGTCAAAGTAATGGGTAGATGGGTTAGCGACACATTCTTGGTATACTTACGACGCCACACCCAAATACTCGCGCCCTACATGCAAGCCAACCCCTCTGTGCACCATTCCTTTATCTGTTACACTCTTCCACCGACCCATGGCTAGCAACCCAGTATGTCCCATTCCTTCCTCCTAATCCTTGGGATAGCAGCGTTCACCACTCACGTCGTCACCCCACTCCTACTGTTAGGGTTCACAGCTCACACCTTATCCAGCAGGATTCCGCTTCTGTCTGGGGCCAGAAAGCGCTGCGTGCTTCCGCCCAACACACCCCATCATTCCGCACTGTAGCTAGCTTTCACCCGTGATCTAGGCACCCTTTGTGTACATACATGACAAATCAGTTCATTCTTGTGTACCATTCCGAAACGGCATCCAAAGAGTGCTTGAGTTAGTAGATGTAGTAAGAGTTAGATATAACACCTACTTTGACATATCACCCCAGAAATTAAATAGTGCAGCAGTAATCTAATCACAATGGATTGCATGCAATAATGACTCTTTTATTATAAGGGGTTATCACGCGGTAATTAGCTTGAAATGGAAATATAAAATCTCCGACATATTTACGTAAATTTGATTGCACGCCCATCCTTACGACATTATGTACACGGTTAGACCCACACAACCATGGCGCTCAAGCTCAAGCGGGCCAGCCATTCACCGTCGCCCTTTTCATGGGGTGCACTCACACAACCAAGACATAGCACGCCACCAATAGAAGCCTTGGTAGCAGAGCTACCGTCGCCACCAACATCATGGCTCTCTGCACGCGACATGAAGATATTTGGTGCTCAGCCACTGAAATCGGATATTGGTGTTGTACGTTGCAGCGACTGCGACAAGCCGGTATTACGAAGTGCCATTTTTGACCATGCAGGTAAGTTCACTATGATATACTCTGAATCCTATTCGTGTTGATGCAATTAACAACAACAGCTAACTGCAATGACATACGGTCGGGTAAGAAATGGGTCAAGAGTAAATCTGCAGACGGTGAAGGTATAAACTAATTCTCGTTCCTCACTACGCTCTCATGAATTAACCCAAGTTCGTGAATCGCCTTTGTCTGGTAGTGGAACTGAAGAAGGGCAAGAAGCGTGCAGCGGACGGCGAAGAAGTCGACGACCCGTCCGAGCCCAGCAAGAAGAAGACGAAGCTCACAAAGGGGCGGACAAAAGGCCCCGTAGATTATGACAGGCAGTGTGGTGTCATAAATGATAAGGGCCTCCCGTGCTCACGCTCGCTCACGTGTAAAGCGCACTCGATGGGGGCGAAGCGGGCGGTGCAAGGACGCTCCAAACCATACGATGAACTGCTGCTTGAATGGAACCGCACCAACAACCCTAATTGGGTTGAACCAATCAAGAAAGAGACCAAGGCAGAGAAAAAGGAAAAGAGGGAGAAGGAGAAGGCGGAGAAGAAGAGACTCGCGATGGAGGCTGCCATTGCATCTGGTGTGGACCCAAACAAAGCAGGGACAAAGAAAACGTCGAAGAAACCTCAAATGCCGACCGCTACTAGCCGATTGGAAGGCGACGATGGAGCAGAGAACCTTGATGATCTCGACTCGGAGGCGGAGGTTGATTCGCTGGTGAAAGCCGTTCAGCGGACACAGTCGAAGGGGATCAGCGGTGTCCCTCTCGCGGTACCAAATTTGGAGAGTTCCTGGTTTGTTGTCAGACGGGAGCGTTTGCGAAACTGCCGTGACTTACTGGCGAGTGCTCTGGCGTCTGGTGGTGGACGTAATGGGATCGCTGGTACAAGCATTGCAATAGGTTGAGACATCAAGACTTCCGTTCCTTTTTTTTGTACCTTACACACGACCTGGTCAGGTCACTTCCATCAGCGCGTCGGGACAATGAGACTAAGATCTAGTACGGTTCACAAACTTGTATCATACACTCGACGTCGCAAAGAGACATTATTCCATGCAGTCTACATTCATTCCACACGCTGAATGCAGCCGAGTCACCTAACTGAGTGAACGTTGAACCTTCACATCAACGATCAGTAAATATGGTGCATTTACGGCTCAACGAACGCGAACCGAATGCGAATCCATATGTCAATTTCATTACCGTTCTGCACATGGCTGATGCAACCGTCGAGGACGCCGCCCACCAACTTCTTCGCGCCCTGGCAGCTCAAGTGAAACCGGTCATGAAAGCACACGGATTTGTTGTGAACAGCCTTGAAGAGGTGCGTGTCTTTAACAGTGCCAGGAATCCAGCTCTTCCCCTTCCCCGAGAAAAAGTGACAGTTTGAACGGTGGACTCACTTTCGGATTCCCAGTACGAGTACAATCGGGTCTTTGCAGGGCGTAACTGGAACAATGGGGAGACTATTGGTAAGTGGCGCATCTTTCGAGCTTGCGGGCGATTGAACACGTCGCGGTGTCCCCAGAACTTGTTTTACGGTCATCAAGTGGATCATTGCTGCCCACTCACTGGTTAATGAGCACGCTGTGCCACGAGGTATCATGCCAGTGAACTCGTCACTAGTTCTCAACTAACTTCAATACTGTATCTCTCCTCTCCCAGCTGGCTCACATCAAGGTTCGTTCCAAGTGTTATTTAGCTGTGCGGGAGATTGTAAATTTTCACAGCACATGAATCATGGTTTAGCGTTCCAAGCTCTCTGGCGTCAGCTCCGGCAGGACGTACGAGCGCTTCAAAACAGGGGATACTACGGGGATGGTACGCTGCCTTATTCCGTTCCCTGCGTTGCGGGACCTTGACTAACTGTCTCTCACCACTGCGTTCTTAGGCTACTGGTCATCTGGGACTAGATTAGTGGACTCGGCCAAAATCTCTGAACAGGGCATTGAGATGGGCGATCTTCCCGAGTATATGGTATATTCGCATCTTCCGTATCCAAGTGATTCAGTCACTAACAGCGTACATTAGTGCGGTGGTGCTCATCCACGGGCACGACCTGCCTCGTATCAGCGTCAGACTCGCAGAACATGCGAGGTCGGTCCTTCAAATCTCACAGGGCCACAGACATCTAAAAGGCGGAAAGCAGGATCTCGATTAAACTCGAGCGCGTTCAACTCCGCCGGAAAGTATCTGAATGAGGACCTGGTCGAAGAGAGGAAAGCCCATGGTACAGGGTTCCGGAAGAAAGCTGGAAGGTTGGTGTGCTGTCGTTTATTTTGCTTCTACTGACGCAGTGCTTTTCAGTAAGCGCGCAAGGGAAGAGCGCGCACTAGCTGCTGAACGACGAATTCGAGGTGGATTATCCACTTCGAGTCATACCGGAGTTGAAGACGGTCCGGACCCAGTGGATGAGAAAGAACACGCTGAGACGGATCAAGACCGTCGTCTTGCGTTGTTGGAGACCATTGATCAGAAGGACCTTGACTCGCTCAGAACTGCGGAATACAATTCTGCCGATAATGATTTTATATTCCCAAATGCCGGTCCATCCACACAGTGCGGAGGTTCTCGTGATGTCCAGATCACTGATGGTTCTGGTGCCACTGATACTGAAGACTCAGCGAGAGATCATTTTTCCGGTGGTCCTGGTCGGAGAAAGATATCTCTGAGCGACATCTCCTTGACGCTATCCAGCAAGAGACAGAAAACACTGCAGTCACAGCTCTCATTGATCGGAAATGAGAGTGATATTGCGCGTATTCGTTTCGCGTCGCCTACTATTGCGAAGAAGCAACCAGAAGGCGCCTGGGACTGTCTTGTCTGTACCCTGTGAGTATGTGGTCGCGACATTGCCGAGACGCTGCGCTAATATTTGTTGTGAGGCTAGCAACAACGAGTCAAACCATCTTGCATGCTCTGCGTGCAGTACTCCACGAGGAGACTCAAAGTGGATCGGTAGAAGCCAACCACCCTCGTGAGACACCCGCAGGACTTTTCTAGAGACAAGCACATCATTCACTAGGTTGCTCACTACTACTGTATAAACAGTGTTTGAGACATTGATTGGATTTAATGTATAACCATAACCATTACCCACAATACGACAACTCTGGTGGCTGAGTGGCACAAAGTATGGACGACGTGTGACGCTGACGGCCTGTGCATTGTATCCTGTCAGTAAGACCACATTCGAGTTGTGAATAAAGTGGGCTAACGCTGTGGTAAGAGTCACGTGGTAGGCGCAGCTTTTAAGCCCACACGCCGATATCGCCCACACGAAGACACGCTGCTGCCTTGACCCAGAGTCTTGCTATTACTCACTCGCTTTCTTTTGTTACCCGTAAGTAATTCAAGACAGCGTATCTACTTTACTGTTCGAACATCCTAAATTATTAACACCAAGCGTGTCTCGTTTCGAACCTGGCCGACATTGGGACTATCCCCTACTCCGGTAGCCATACATCACCACTGCGGACATTTGCAACTCGGCAGTGCTCCCTGTTGCACTGTTCTTTGAGCAACAATGGCACAACACGGCGAAGAGTATCTTGCCGTGCTCAGGGCTTCCTATGACTATGAACCACAATCCGGGGATGAGATCGCAATCAAGGAGAACCAGATCGTCTTCCTTCTTGAGAAGACAGATGACGAGTTAAGTCCATCTTCATGGCTAGTTGTCATGTCAGAGTTGACCGTCTCGTCAGTTGGTGGAAGGTAAAGATCAAGGGCGATTCCCAAGACGAAGACAGCCCTTCAGGGCTTGTGCCTGCAGCATACGTCGAACAGGTGCGTGTTCCTCCCATGCCTCACTGATGTAATTTCTCAAATGAACCGGTTCACCAGGCTGAGCACACCTCTACCGTCAAGGCGCTGTATGACTACGACGCAGCTGCTCCAGGAGAACTCTCCATCAGAGAGGACGAGATCCTCGTGATCTTCGACCGTGAGGATGACTGGATCCTTGTCCAAAGCCAGAAAGTAGGCGGCAAAGCTGGCTTTGTTCCCGGGAACTACGTCCGGGAGGTATGCTTTTGGTCCATTTACCACAATGCTCTCTGATTGGTGCCAAAGTCTATAGGCGAAGAGGAACCAGAACTAGCACCAGCACCAGCACCAGCACCAGCATCAACACCAGGGCCTCGTCCTCAGATCGTCGTCCCTCCTTCGGCGAGTCTCTCTTTTCGTTATCGATGTTGTCCAAATCTGAGATGTTATATCAGCCGGAGCCCCCAGCACGTCCCGTCAGTGTGTACGTGGACCCTGCGGATCGCGTTGCCCTGGCCCCTGTCAAAGCACAAGCCGATGATATCAAGACATGGGCTGTCTCCGAAGTCGACAAGAAGGGAAAGAAAAAGAAAGGCACCCTCGGTATCGGGAATGGGTCCCTCTTTTTTGCCAGCGAATCGGATAAAGTGCGTCATGCGTTCCTGCCAGCACAAAGATATCTCGCTCACGTCCTGTTTTAGACGCCGGTGCAAAAATGGCACACCGCTGATGTGGAGGATTTCACAATCGAAAAGCAAAAACACGTTATCATCGACATGGGAGGTATCAACCCCATGAAACTACACTTCAGTGTTGTCAAGGAGGAGATCGCGGAAGCTGTCCTGACAAAACTCGACGATTCCAGAAAGCTTGCTATCTCCGGTGCCAAGGTGGCAAGTGCAGGACTGGGCGGCCGTCGATCAGCACTTACCCCACCACCTCGTCATGCCGAAGCTGGTAGCCCGTCGAAGAGGAGCGGGGCGTCCGTTAGGTTTGCGGAAGAGTCTCCCCAAATAATACCCCTCAGAGAGCCATCAGAAGATGGTGAAGCGGAGGGCGCGGAGGAAAACGGCGTTGACACTGGCGAAACTGGGGACGACGAAGAGGAAGGCGAGCCTGTGGTTGCATTGTACGATTTCGAAGGCACCAGCTCCGACGAGCTTTCAGTCCGAGAAGGCGAGCGATTGCATATCATTGAAAAGGAGGGCGAGGAGTGGTGGAAGTGTAGGAATGCACACGGCGTTGAGGGTGTTGTACCTGCGTCCTACCTTGAGGTGAGTATGACACCGCAGTTATATGATGATATCGATCATCGATTGTTGTCCAGTCCTCAGGTGCCCCTTCGAGAACCACTGAACTTGAAGAGGACGACTCTGCAGCACGAGTAGAGGAAGAACGTCAAGAGGCCGAGCGAAAGGAGCGTGAACGCCAAGCCCGAGAGCGCATTGAGAAGGAGCGGAAGAAGGCTGAACAAGAGCGTGCTAAAGCTGCAGCGGAGACCGAAAGGAAGCGTCAAGAAAAGGAAGAGGCGGCTGCTGCGGCCCAGAGGAAGCAGCGGCAAGAGGCAACCAAGCGTGCACAGCAGAACTCTGCGTACGTCATTTCACTTTTTTTAAATATCCCCCGTTGACCGAGACTTTCGATTTCAGTCGCCCCCACTCTTCACAGAGCAAGTTGCCCAGGGATTCGTCATCATCTACACGTACATCCAGTGAGCAGAAGAGTGCGTCTATCTTCAGAGGTGTTGAATGTATCCTGACTCAGCTGAATAGACGGACCACCTGCGGACTCGACTAGGGTCTGGCATGACAGGAGTGGACAGTTTCGCGTTGAAGCAGCACTTCTCGGATATACTGATGGGAAGCTCAGATTGCACAAGACCAATGGCGTCGTCATCGAGGTTCCATCAGAAAAGATGTCGCTGGAAGACATGCGATATGTCGCCGAACGGCTCATGAAGAAGAAGTCCTCTAGCTCCGCTGCCCCATCGCCTGCTGTACGCCGAGCTTCAAATGATGATGACGACCGCCCCCTGGCGCTGAAGCGGCAGAGTGACGCTGCTAGGCACACAACAGCTCCACCACAGAAAAAAAAAGGACCGGAAAAGAAAAAAAAAGGACCGGAAATCGATTGGTTCGAATTCTTCTTGTCGGCAGGCTGTGATGTTGATGACTGTACACGTTACGCGCACTCTTTCGAGAAAGACAAGATCGACGAGAGCCTGTTGCCAGACATCACGGAATCCACAATGCGTTCGCTCGGCCTACGGGAGGGTGACATCATCCGTATCCACAAGGCTGTCCAGCAGAAGTACGCCAAGCCCAAAGCTCTGCTGCGGGGTCACCTGGGTAGCGATGAAGAACTGGCGATGCGACTGCAGGAGGAAGAGAACGCGAAGAAGCCCGTAAGCCCGGCACCCAACCTCTTCGCTGGCCCAGGAGGTGTTTTGAAGAATAATACACAACGTAGGGGGAGACCCCACCCCAGCAAGAGTCTACCTCCACCTGCTGTCGACTTGAGTACCATCGGGTCTGCATCTGGGCAGATCAAACGCAGTGGGTCGCCTCTTGTTCGTACGAGCAGCCCAGCCACCGCATCCCCCGTCGTCCAGCCGCCTCAGCGATCTAGTTCCGCCATGGCGACGGTCTCTGGCTTTGACGATGATGCATGGACCAACAGAATGGGTTCCAACCCTCCCGTTCCCGCTCCTGTGCCTACACCGCCCGCTGCTACTGCTCCAATGGCACCTTCGGCACCTCCAGCCCCACAGGCAGCTATAGCGTCCGCTCTTCCACCTGCTGCTCTGGTTCAGCCTTCAGAAGGTATGACTATGGGCACCAGCTCACTCGCGAAAACAACAGAAGCAGACGTGTTTGATCAATTGGCTCGTCTCAGTCAACTCAAAACATTTCGTGCAATCCCCTCTCCTGTTCCTACATCCGCTGCACCAACAACTTCACCCCCTGTTGTCGTCTCTCCACCACCAGGCTACAACAGTGGCCTTGGCATGGGGTCGTCATCTGCGCCCCTAGCACACCATCTTCAGAATCAACAGTCCGGGGCTTTCCCTCACCCTCAACAGAACGGCCCACGTGGTCCTTACGCACCCGTCCCAGCTAATCACAGCCTGTTGCAACCTCTGATACCCACTCAGACTGGATTTAATAGTTTTGTTCCAACACGACCTTCGAATGTCTCGCCTTTCCAACCCCAACCTCAAGCCGTGCAACCGTCCTTCCTTCAATCCCAGCCTACAGGGTTCCTCAGCAACTCTCAGCCACTCATTTCACAACCAACTGGTTTCCCAACCTCTGGTCCCTTGTTGACACAACCCACCGGTGTTCCTGGCGGATCCCTTGGTAACTTTACGCTCACATCCTTCCCAAGCACAGCATTGGCACCGGTGCAGACCAGTGGGTACTTGTGGTGTACTGGAATTATTCTTGTTACTGATGCCGCCCCCACAGATCCAACCGGTTTTTCGTCATTTGGACAATCGCCTTTCAATAACATTGTATCCACTCCTTCGCCAGTACCTTCCCCCGCCTTTTCACAAACGTCAAACAATGGCGCTAGCTCGAATACATCCCCTGCAAATGTTTTTGCCCAGATGAAATTCGGAACATTCGCGTCAGGAAACGAACAGTCTGAACCACAGCAGGCAGGTGAGTGTGATTCATCACATCTCTTCAATCTGTCTTGATTTTGGACAGAGAAATACGATGCTCTGCGGGTCAATCGTAAGTCGTGCAATTGTGTTCTCAGATGAGCCCTATTGACAGGGCTATGACCAGCTCAACCAACAGGGTGGGCTCCACAGGCCACTGGATGGGGACTTCAAAACCCCAACACTGGATTTCAGAGCGGATATGCGGGATTTTAGCATCTACTTCACTTTTTATTTTATTTTCACTGTTCTTACTTTCTGCCTTGATCGATTATTGGATGGAACATGCAATTGGAAATGGACAGCAATATGGGCCTAAGACGAAATAATGGCAGTATTATGATGCTTCTATATAGCCCTGGGTGTATCCCACTCGCTCGAAATACTTCATCAACCCAAGCCGTATCTCAGGAGCCAGGTCACGAGCTAGGAGGCCAGTAATCAAAGGGTAGATGACAGGCAGATACTTGACGAACTAGTTCGTGTGGTCAGTGGCTCGTAGTCCTGAAACTGGAGAGTAACTTACCGTCTTCTCGTCGAATCGACAAAAGCCATCAAGAATCTCAGTTACAACAGGAGTCCAAGCGGTGATGTTCTTGGCTTGCGTGTCGGCTCGTAGTTTGGCGTAGTCCGATAAGACACTCAAACCCAATCTATATCGCAGAATCAGCACCTCATTCCGCCTTGGACAGAGACGTGACGCACGGCAAGAGCCGTTCAGAAATCTGAGGTCTGGTTGACTGATGCTCAGACCGCTGGTCGAAATACATTCTGAGTAAGACGTGTACTAGAGTCGCTGCGCTACTTGACTCTTGTTTCAGGAGGTTCGGTAAGTGCTTCATGAACCCTGCATCAATCTTAGTTCGACTGATAACTAGTCAATCAATCGAAAGAACACTCACCAACTTTCCACAGTCCCGTACGAAGTTCCTTATCGTCGTTGAACATCCGAGCGAACTGATAGCTATGATCCAATACACCCATCAATCGGAGGAGCTGGTCCGGAGGTATAGTATCATAAACAGCGTCATTACGAAGCAAGTCATTAGTGATCTCGATCAGGAGGAGCTGGAGGACACATTTGACAATAATTTGCTTGAAGACTCGGCGGCGGTCGCCCAACGACGGCTTGATCTCACTCGGTAAACGTTCGCCGGTGGGAGAAAGGGGAGCTGGCAGGATTGCCTGCCCGTTGGACTCTTGCTTCCCCATGAGCACGGATGATAGTGTGACAAAATCTGGGTTGCTCACCGTTCGTATCAAATTCAGACGTGCTGCCATCAATCTCTACACGTAAGCTCTCATCAAACAACTGATGTGGTGTCGTCGTTCGGAAGAGCTTCACAAAAGTAGACGCTACGCATTCCCACCGCGCTGCGCTCAATTTATTCGCGTTATTCTCCAAGAACTGTTGCAAGCATGATGTTCCGATACGCGCAAGCGTATCGTTCTCTATTCATATAATGAGATAAGCACAATTAAAGAGAGTATCGACCGACCTTGACAGATACAAACACAAAGCAGGTCTAACAGACCATCAAGGAACCGCTCCAAGATTTCGTAGTAGAACGTGTAGAGGTCGATGAGATCGCGAAGTGCCTGGATCATCGTGGTCGATAGCCAGACACTCATATCTTCCTGCGTGCTGAACCGCGATAAGTCTTGGCTAGACTTCAGAACAGCAAATATAGGAAAGAGCAGTTCTTGGCAGACTCTATCCCAGAATTCAATAGGGAACGCCCCCCCATAGGTCTTCAACGTGGTGAACAACGAATCCAAGGCTCTGGGAGGGAAAGGAGGTTCAATCTGGCTAGGAATGAACGCGCAAGATTCAAAGCCTTACAATCGTCGCACTTCCAGATCCTCTCCATTCATGATGATATCATAGAAGCCTAATAAAACCGGGAACCAGGATTGTATCCTCTCGTCTTCGTTAGGGGACTGTCCTTCGGAACCCATGGCGCACTCTGGGCTGCTGAGCATGACCGGGATGACACCACGAAGCATCGCAATAGCAAGCAAGCTGAGTTTCTGATATTTGCTTACTTTGCAGAATTCGGTGATACAAACGGTCAGGTCTGCAAAGGAACCGTGGCGGACGATTTCTGTAAAGTGATCCTTGTTCACTCGGGTTACAATCTCAAACGCAGAGTTGGCTATTCGTTCTGAGGAGGTATGATCTCAAAGCCAAGCTCAAAAGCTCAAAAGGGTGCATACCTGTGAGCACTTTGGAAGCGGCAGAAAATACACGAAACATCGTCCGCCAGCCCGATCGCATATTCTGAACTCGAGCTTGTATCATTTGTTGAAGACATTGCAGGACCTACGATCACAAGACAGCACAAAAGTCAGGGCTGATCTTGTCCGACACTAGGAGCATCGTACCATATCTCGGATGTCTGGATTGGCATTGTGAATCATGGTGTGTTCAAAGGGCTTGAGAAAGTCTTTTTGGAACTTGAAGTGTGGCAACTCCTCTTTTTCGAGGAAGCGCATAGATAGTTGTCGTAACGAGTCTAGGGCAAAAGACCCGACGTGGGGATTGCTGTGGCAGCAAACCTACGAACCACTGAGCAACGGCGCGCCACAATCGGGAGAGAGCCTACTTGATTGAAGTGTTCTCCTAGAATGTCCCAAAGATTAGACCACTCTAATCGAATGCGGTTCATGTTGTAATATGATATTTCAACAAGCTTTTGAAGACTGAAGAGACGCGGATGGTGCGAAAGGCCAGACGACTGAATCTCCTCCCAAGACACGTCGCATAGCGCACGGACGAAGTCAACAATTGCAGTCTGAAACACTGTAAGCACCATCTGCTCCAGAATGGAAAACGACATACTCCAGATAAGTGATGGCTGAGAGAGAAAACCATGTCGGCCGCTACAGTTATGTGCGTGGACCGACTTTCGTTAGCAAGGTCTTCGTTGGGTAGTTTCTTGAAGCGACTGAGAAAAAGAGTAAAAACATTCAGCACCCATAAGGTTTATCGTGAACAAAGGCCGACCCTTTCTTTCCAGCATCGGAAACTTCAACACCATTGCTGATCAGCTGCATGTGTTCCAGTTGACTGACACACAATAGAACCTCGCGCCAGGATCCCTTGAGGTTATTACCCTCACTAACTGCTACATCCAAAAGCGTCTTGATGGCTTCCATGTTCTTCGTCTTCATCTCTCCGAGGTTATTCAGGAAGGTGAATTTAGCCAGAGTCGTCACGAAAGCGTTGCGTTCCAACTCCAGGTCGAAGAAGCAGGCTATCCGGATCGCATTCTTGAAGCCGTCCAAACATAGATCAACCACCTCAAGATCGTCAGTATTTTGAAGAGGTCCTGACAGCCCAGCAAGGAAAGGTATCCAAGCGACCTCGAACATTGGTCGCACATGGACGAAGTGTGAGGCGCTAAAGAACTGTTCCCCTGCACGAGATCGACGCTGAGAGCGCATCAACGTCCTGAAGAGGGCCTGTAGGCAGGACATAAGCTTTAAGCAACGACACACTAGCGGATCGAAAAACCTCAGTCTTGTTGGCTATGCTGCTAGACTGAAGCATATATGCCTCCTTCTGAAAATCCCTGCCAACGTTGGCGAGCACGTTGGCAAGACCAGGGCCTGCGGTGGGAAGGTGAATTGCAGTATCTATCTCATCTTTCATCCGGATCTCATTATCCTGAATCTCATCGAATATAGTCGACAGGAACTCTTCTGGAAGGTCCTCGCCATCGTTGATACCGCGGTTGTTACGGATGAAATCAACTTTGGTCATCCGGTTCTTGATATGTGGGTTGTGGGCATCGGTGTTGAGCATGATCGTCGAGTACGAGAGGACATAAATGGTGTCTGTGCCAAGGTATTAGACGTAGTCCAAGAAAATCCTTGACTCAGGACTGACCTGCATTCTTGAAGGGAGTTTGAGAATTTCCTGCGATGTACCTCTCAGCAAATTTAAGCATGAAGCGATCAATCTTCTGGGCTTCGCCAGGAAGACGAAATGCTTGTAAGAATAACCGGAAGGCATCGATAAACTTCAGATTTCGGAAGTCCAGGAGATCAACGAATGCATGCATGATCGTTATGTTGACTTCGTCGCTGTTCCACAGCGGTCAGGGATAGCTAACGGTGGTATTTAGATCTCACTTACCCCTCGCCCAAGTACTCTCCTATCATGGCTTTACTCAACCCATCAGTGGTGAGAAGGAACCGCGCAATATCTTGTGGCGACGAGCTCGGGATGTGTCCAGCTTCTATCAGGAATTCGACACCCTGTAGCGCAACATTCAGAAAGCATGTATTCATTTACTCTCTGAGACCTACACGCTTCGGCTTGAAGTCGAATTTCTTGATACCTTCAAGCAAAGTCGTCTTCTTTTGTTTTGCACTCTCAAACCTCGTCGGGTCATCCACCATGTCAGTTGATCGTCGGAGGGCCTCGACGCTGCCGGCTGAGGTTGCAAGTCTATCAAGCGACGAATCCGGAGTCATGACGTCAGGTCCAATTTCCTCTACCGTTTGAATGCGAGCCCCGGACTCGGCACTATTGTCAGCTGGCGTCTTCCCTGCAGTTGTCCCCCAAGTCACTAGCGACCTAAGAACAGAGACGAGACACTCCAAGCCCTGTCTCCGTAATTGACTCTCGGAAAGACCAATGGTGGACGTGTCAACCATGCCCGGAACTGATACTGCACCAGAACCATGGGATGACGAATGATGTCTCTGTGTCCGCGGAGTCACTGCGGGGCTGGCGGGTTCGCTGCCTTTGGGCTGTAAAACGGTATATGGGAGAGTAGCAACTTTAGAGACAATGTTCATGAGACTGCAAAAAGTCGCTCAGCGGGATGAAAGGTACGAAGAAGAAATGAATCCCTTACTGTTCATAGATATTATCCGCAGCCCCACTGTCACAGTCATAGTTAAGATACAATTCTACTAGGGCTTGTGGATCCTGGCAAAGCTTAGATAACATTGCAAGAATGACGGCTTTCTGTTTGAGAGTTGACGTGCGCATCTCGAGAATGGGGATAAAGATCTCGTGCAACAGCACCTCTATTTCTTTCTGGTTGTCACGCATAAGATCAGCTGGGTCAAGAGTAGGAGTGATTTGCATGTTGTACCTTGAGCTTCGTCCGCATACCAGAGAGCACTCGCCAGAAAATCTCCATGCTCACATCGAACACCTGAGGCACTGGGCTTACCGCATTTCTGCTCAAGCTCAAGCAGAGATACTGATTAATCGCATGGATAAATGTCGTTGCCTCATGAGAGGAGCTGGAGTAGATGACTGCTGAAGAATCGACGAGGAGCGCCATGTGCGAGTTCAAGACTGTCAATACCAGGTGTAACGAGAGAAGCTTTGATCTCAATGCATGTGATTTCAAGTCGCGCTCGCTGAAAGGTGGTTTTGGTTAGCGGAGACACACAAGCCCAGTCCGTACGCACCTTTCTGTGTTCAAAGGTTTCATTGTCAATTTGCAGAGAGCTCGGAAGACCAAAAACGCGTCTTTGATGAACATGTCATGAGTAGAGAGCTCTGTATGCGAATGAGCGGTATCCAGTTGGGTATCCACTGGCGGCTGCCCTGGTTTGATGCCAGGTGTCTCCGGTCTGAAGGCTGGTCAATCTCCCAAAATAGAGTTCGTGAGCTTGACTCACCGTTCATCTGACCCATGTTCGTAACCAGTCAAGGGTGGCAGAGATGTCTCCCCCGGCGGCTGTGCCGAGCCCTGGTTAGAGGAAATAGAAGTCTTGTCCTCCTGTGCAGGATCGGTTGCAGAAAGAACCTCCTTACAAGGCACCGGATCCGAAATCAGTGCACCTGGCACCAGTGACGAGCGCCGAAAATCAGCTTCTATGGCTACATGGTGATGGGAATGGGCCGATGATGGGAGCGTATCCGAGCTGACCGACGACCTGAGTGTCGTCCTTTCATCCGATTCAGGGACTTCAGACATACACCGCATAAAGACATGGTGTACCATCTGAGTAAGCCCACCTTGAGCAACCATTTGATTGACGGGGTCCGTACTCAAAAGGAAAATATTGTACACCGTTCGCACGGCTTTCAGCAGGGAGGAATGATGCACATATATCGTCGGAGACAAGACCAAAGCCAGAAGGGCCTTGACGACCTGTAAGGAAACGGTTTCTGGCGTTGTTTCGCTGTGACAGGTAGTTATGGTATGGACCACCAAGTCAACAAGCGATGGCTGGGCAATGCTCATCTGAGAACTGGTCATCGACCGCCGACCTTGTAGCGCGGGAGAAGGTGGAGGGGATGGGAGCGAGTAAGTAGATGGCTCTTCGGCGAAGAAGGAATATGAGATCAACTTGGAAATGCAGTCCAGGCTTGCGATCATCAATTTCTCGCTCCTAGTATCGCAAGCAAGTCGAAGTGGCTCAAAAATTTCTCGTGGCCGGTCACCTCCCTGGCCCACTCTGATCATCTCCAGGGCCTTCTGCGCACTGTCACGAAGTGGAAGAGACCGTTGCGCCTCCCTGGAGGACAATATCGTCTCCAAGGCCGAGGATATCAAAATAACAGAGAGGGTGTGTCCTTTGGAGATTGTCAAGGAGCGCTTATGAACTTGATGGGAGGAGCCGGTGCTGGAAGGTGCCTGTGGCCTTCCGTTGGCGTGAGCATTGGTCTCCAAAATTTGGGTTGGGATAGCGGGTACCGAAGACCGGGTAGTATCTAGTGACTCCTTAGGTGGAGTGGGGGGCGCGGGCTTGAATGATGGTATAGGCGGCGTGGTAGCAGAATGATCCTCAATCAGCGTAACCTCCACCTGCGCTGAGTCGGGAGCAGGTTGTGAGTTTGTCGCACTAGCAGTAGGGCGTTGGCTTCTATTTGCTTCTGAAGTTCCTTCCTCCTGCGCTGAGGCACATTCACGTTCATGTGCTCCGGGCCAAGAAGTCTCGACAGGTGAAGTCTGGGTGCTGGCACCCTCTACGACTATGGATTCGTCCTTGTGAACACCAGACGGTTCAGCATTTGGCGCATCAATTGGAGGAGGACTTCCAGCGTGTTGGTCTTGATCCATGGTATCCAATATCCACGAATAATTGCAACGACCAGTGAACAAGCGGTCGCTGACTAGGAACCGTTTGTTGGATACGTAGTGGTGGCACAGGCCACGCCGGAATTTGCCGTGCTGTGTGTTTTGTCCGTTTATTTATTACTAGTTTTAGCCGATTGTGGCTTTGCCACAAGGGTGTTCAAGCTAGCTGCTCATTATCTCATTTAAAGATAAACTAATAATTTGCTCCCTTTTTAATAATATATTTTATTATCTATAAGTAGAGGATGAGTTTGGAATCCCCCTGTTTGATGATATATTTTATCATCTATAAGTAGAGAATGAGTTTGGAATCCCCCTTTGTACACTGCAGGGCCATGGATGAACCACTGCTAGGAATATGTTGCCTTGGCCTCATTCCTTGGCCAGCCAACATACCCCCAGCAGTGGTCCACCCAGGCCCTGTTATCCTATTCATTATCTTGGGTCCTTTTTATACATTGCAGGACCATTTATGGACATGCTATGTGTCTTGGACTTTTTGTTGCTCAAATTGCTTCCTATTTTCACTGTCTTGAATATTCAACTTTCTTTGTTCATGCCAAATTCATGAATACATGCTCCTAGTTGAGAATACCTCCAAGTACTTTAGTATATAGTACATTCACTGTCTTTGTATCATTCTGTTCTGACTGTTTGACCAGTTTTGTCCCAGTTGTCCCTCACAAACTGGGCTCGACCCTAGCATGGAGCAGACAGCAAGGAAAAGAGCCACTGATTTAATGAGCAGTGTGTCTGAAAATTTTGGTAAGTCAGAGATCTGTCAAGTCCGGGTTCAATCCTGGAATGCCCGGATAGTCCGGAGTGCACGGAAGGGGGGAGTTTGGTGGGAATCCCTGAGGGGGGTTGGAGGTGTAAGGAGCTTCGGCTTCAGCTTATGTGCTGCGCCCCTGTATGAGTTCTGTTCATTGATTTTGGAGTGGAGGGTCGGAGATCAATCCTAAGGTCAACTTAAGGACTGAGGAGGTTCAGAGTGAAGTGGATCAGGAAAGAACAGGATTTAGTTGATATTCAAACTAAGGAAATATCAGAGAGTACAAGCGGGTTTATATACTGAAGAGTCCGGAAGATATAAAGATGTTAAAGTATGTTGGATGAATCAGAGTTTTGGGTTTCCGGAAGAAAGTAAGGAATGAGTCGGAATGGCATCAGAATGGGAGAATAATGACTGAAGGCAATGGCTGTCACATCCCGAAACTTCCATAACCAACCCGGCCCGATTCCGAACCCCTATGACCAAATCCCGAATCCCAGCCCTCGGACTTTACCTTAGACAATTCTCTTTCATCGGACATTCCGAACCCCGTACTTCCCGTCCCGGACTTTCCACATTCCCGTCCCGGACTTTTGTATCCCTATCTCGGTTATTGCTTGACATATGTCACTCTCCTTTGACACTTCTTGACATTTACAGTTCCTATCGATAATTCCCTTCCCCTTACTTCGCAATTATTGCGCCATTGCCTTCAGTCATCATTCTACCATTCTGACGCCATTCCGATTCATTCCTTCCCTTCCTCCGGAAACCCGAAACTCCGATTCGTCTGATAGTACTTTAACATCTTTATATCTTCCAGACCCTTCAGTATATAAACCTGTGTGTACTCTCTGATATTTCCTCAGTTCGAATATCAACTAAATCCTGTTCCTTCCTGATCACCTCCCTTCCAATCCTCTAAGTCCTTAAGTTGACCTTAGGACCAACCTCCGACCCTCCGCCCTTAAATTAAGGAACCGAACTCGTACAGGGGCGCAGCACATAAGCTGAAGCTGCAGTTCCTTACCCCTCCGACACCTCTCAGGAATTCCCGCAAACCCCGCCCCCTCTGCAACTCCGGAATATCCGGGAATTCCAGGAAAGAACCGGATTTGACAATGGCGCAATAGTTGCGAGGCAAGGGGAAAGGGAATTATCGATAGGAACTGTAAATGTCAAGAAGTGTCAAAGGAAAGTGACATATGTCAAGAGATAGCTGAGATAGGAATACAAAAGTCCAGGACGGGAATGCGAAAGTCTGGGACGGGAATGCGGAAAGTCTGGGACGGGAAGTACGGGGTTGGGAATGTCCGATGAAAGAGAAATCTTCTAAGGTAAAGTTTGAGGCTTAGGATTCAGGATTTGATCATAGGGGTTCAGAATTGGGCCGGATGGGTTAGGGAAGTTTCGGGATGTGACAGTATCCCCCTCTTAGGCACGAACTCTTGAGTGCCTGGATAGGAGTCCATGATAGGAAATAGAAGTATGGCGGAGTTTGAACAGCGGGGATTGATCTGAGGTGCCTTGCAACCATTGACTGCCTGTTGTTTAGTTCCACCATCCATCATGTCTACTCACTCGCAATCTGATGACGAAATTGTTTGTCTCCAGCAAGAGGAGGAAGAACGCGCGTGGGAGTCTGCCCGGAGAATTCAGGAGGCCAGGGAGAAGAAGGCCTGGCGGGAGGCGAAAAAGTGCGAAGAGGCAAGGCAGAAGCTCGAGGAGGAAGTGCAGAAAAAAGCAGAGGAGGACAAGAGGAGGAGGAAGGCAGAGGCGGAGGTTGCGAGGGTTGCGGCCAGGGTCGCAGGAGTCACAGAGGCGTGGGGCAAGCAGATTGTTGAAGGGTTCTGAGGTGGGGCCATTGCAGGTGAGTGCGGGAAGGCCCGGGGGTTGGCTCCCTGCGCAGCCTGCATGAGGGCAGGGGTGCTGTGTCCGGGCCCAAAGACTGGGCAGTCGAGGACGTGCGCGAGGTGCATGCAGGTGCACTCTTCATGCCAGGAGGCCGGAGCAGGAAAGTGGGCGGCCATAGAAGTGGCGTCACCGCATGGGGGGAAGGACTGGAGAAGGTGGAGGCAGAAAAGTCTGGAGGCCTGGGAGGAGAGCGAAGGGGAGGGTGAGGAGGAGGAGGAAGAGTGCCGGGACGCGCTTGGGGCCCTGACCAAGTCCTACGAAGCCCAGAGGTGGGCCAACAAGGCCTTCCAGGCGGCCGTCGTGGCCCAGCTGTCAGACGGCCTGGCGGCTTTCCTGGTGTCTCAGGGGTCCCGATTTGGGGAGTCCAGAGAAAGCTGGGGGGCATCGGAGTGGAAGGGGAAAGAGAGGGAGGATGGTCAGGGAGGTCAGAGGACAGATGGGGAGGATGGGGATGAGGAGGAAGATGAGGGTGAGGAGGGGGGTGAGGAGGATGGGGATGGGGATGTAGTATAGTATGTCCCATTGGTCTTCCCCTGTACAATTAGCATAGTGTTGTTTTGGTGAATCGAAAAATCGCGTTTCCACCCTCATCCGAGCGAATTAAGGGGTTTGGACTTTCTGGGATATGCGGAGTGAAAGTCCAAGATGAGTTCTGATGTATGAGCAAGCTTGGTCACAAGGATCCAGGAAGTTTCTTCATCAGTCCCTTCGTAATCCGCCCACTTTGCCAGGTACAGGAGTTGGCAATTCCTGCGTCGGCGGTCGATTTTGGAGTCTAGGATTTCGGAGATTTCGTATTCGGGTTCTCTGTCGACTTCAACTGGGGGAGGTGGGGGTTGGACCCGATTCGGGATGGTGTTCGGAGTTGCGGGTTCCAACTGAGAGATGTGGAGGATGGGGTGGACAGCGCACATGGAGTCTGGGAGTTGGAGGGTGAAGGACAGGGGTCCGGCTTGGGCAATGATGGGATAGGGGCCAAGGTTCTTTTCCGAGAGTTTCTTGGAAGGGCGAGTGGAGCGGAAGTACTTTGCCTTGACAAATGCTTGGTCTCTGATCTGGAAGTCCGGTGCGGGAAGTTGTCAGGAATCTGCGGGTCCTTGGTAGCATTGTTGAGCGTGGGCCATTTCCATGTGTAGGAATTTGTGGAGTTCCTGAAGGTTGACTGCATATTCACGGGCGTGGGATGAGGTCAAATCCCTTTTGGGGTAGACTGAGACGTTGGGATGGTAGCCTTTGTTAGCAAAGAACGGGGATACTCCTGTGGTAGCGCTAGGGGCATTATTGTAGGCGAATTCCGTGAGGGGTAGGAGTTCTGACCAATTGTCCTGTTGGTAGTTGCAGTAGATTCGGAGATACTGCTCGAGGGTCTGGTTTGCCTGTTCCGTTTGTCCATTGCCTTCAGGATGATGTCCCAAAGTGAAGTGAAGTCGGATGTCGAGGGCTTTCCCGAGGGAACGGAAGAAGTGGGAGACAAACTCGGAACCCTGGTCGGAGGTGATATGGGAGGGAACTCCGTGCTTGGAAAACACGTGGAGCAGGAATAGTTTTGCAAGGCCTGGAGAGTTGATAGTGTCATGAGTGGGAATGAATATGGATTGCTTGGAAAGGTGGTCGATGACTATGAGGATTGCAGTATATCTGCCGGAAGACAGAAGTTGTTGGATGAAGTCCATGGAAATGGAGTTCCAGGGCTTTTCAGGGATTGGAAGCTGCTTGAGCATTCCGTAGGGGCGGTGTCTAGGTGTTTTAGCTTGGGTGCAGGAAGTGCAGGAAGTGACATAGTTCTTGACAAGGGTGCGGGGTCCTGGCCGGGTGTATTCCTGGCGGACGAGCTCTAATGTCCTGTTTTGCCCGAAATGTTTAGATAGGGGGTGGTTGTGCTTGTATTGGAGGATGCAAAGACGGAGGTCCTTAGCTCCTGGGACAAAGATGCGATTGCAAAGGGTCAGGAAACCTTCGGGGTTGATAGCCCACTGGGAGTCCAACGAGTCCAAAAGATGGAGGGAAGCTACAGGGTTGGAGGACAGGGAATCTAGGATGTCCTTGTGAATGTCTTCGATGTCAAGCAGGGACAAGGCCAGGAGGACTGGGGCAAGTAGGATAGTGGTTTGTAGGGACGAGGCGAGCTGTTCCTGGGTGAACACCGGATGGAGGTTGTGGGGATTGACGCGAGCATAGTCCGTATCCCCCCCTTTTGGGTAGATGTCCCAGCATCTAGTGAGGGAGTCAGGCTAAGCCCCTAAGCATCCGGGGCGGAAGCAGATGATGAGATTGAACTGGGATAGGAATTCTGACCAGCGGGCTTGCCGGCGGGTCAGGACTTTGGAGGTGGAGAAATATTCTTGTGGTTGGTAACAACATTGATAGGAGTGCCAGAACCTTCAAGATAGTGATGCCAATGCCGGAAAGTTTCGTGGATAGCTAGGAGTTCCTTATCATGGGTGTCATAGTTGAGTTCCGGGGCTGTCAGGGTATGGGAGTAGAACACGATGGGGCGGAATTCCTCGTTCGGACACCGGATTGAGAGGATTCCCACAATAGCATAGTCCAAAGTGTTGGTTTCGACCGTGATAGAACAGTCCGGAATCCAGTGAGTAAGGATAGGGGCTCGGGTGAAGGCAGAGCGGCAGGAATCATCAAAGTTCCAGGGGGCGTTTTTCCAAGTGAGTCAGGTAAGTGGAACAACAATGTCGGAGTAGTTGAAGATGAAACAATGATAGAAGTTGGCGAACCTGAGGAAGGACTGAATGTCCTTGACTTTCCGGGGTTCGGGCCAATCCCGGACTGCCTGGACTTTCTCCGGGGACATAGTCAATCCCTGGGGAGAGATATGGCAGCCCAGGTATTCGACAGAGTCTGAGTGCCACTCACATTTCTCCGGTTTGGCATAAAGTCCATGTTTCTGGAGACGCCGCAGGACTTCCTGGACATGTTCTTTGTGAGAAGCCATGTCGTTGGAATAAATGAGGATGTTGTCGAGGTAGACCACGACACAGACGTCTAGGAGGTCCACAAAGACACTATTGACAAAGTGCTGGAAAGCCGCAGGGGCATTGGTGAGCCCGAAGGGCATCACCAGCCACTCGTATGAGCCATAGCAAGTCCGGAAGGTGGTTTTCCACTCATCCCTGGGAGCGATGCGGACAAGGTGGTATGTGTGGTGGAGGTTGATTTTAGTGTATACCTTGGCGTGGCTAGGGGAATCAAGGAGGTCGGAGATCAGGGGTAGGGGATAGCGGTCTTTTTTCGTGATTTTATTGAGTCCTCCAAAATTGACACAGAGGCGGAGTGATCCGTCCTTCTTGCAGACAAAGAGGACGGGAGTGCTGTGGGCAGATTTGGACTGGTGGATGAAGCTGTAGTTGAGGTGTTTGTCTATGAATTCCTGGAGGGACTCGAGTTCTGTAGCAGACACCGGGTAAACAGTCCCGAGAGGAGGGGAAGCACCTTCTGCTAAGTCAATCTTGAGATCAAATTCCCTGTGGGGCATGAGGGTGTCAGCCTTGCGCTTACTGAAGACATTGGGGAAATTGTGATAGTCCAGAGGGACGGAGGACAGATCGACTTCTTTGGGGGTTTCGGAAACTCTGGAGTCCCGGGATACGGAATGGAGTTTGGAGTCCTGGGGACGGAGGTGAATGCTGAACTGCTTGGAACCATCGAGTTTGCATGCGCGCACAAAGGCGGCAGCATTGACAAATGAGATGCGAGGCGGCTTGTCGGGAGTGTCGGAGTGAGATAGGGGACCAGGGTCCGGAATCTCCGGAGGTGACGTCGGGGGCATTGGCACATCTTGAGCTGGTGTTCGGAAAGTAATACTGCCCAGTACCCAGTCAATTGATGGATTGTAGCAGGTGAGCCAGTTGTGTCCTAGAACAAGGGAACAAGATGAATCCAACGGAGTAACATAATGTATCGGAGGTGACAAAGCCAGAAGGGAAACAAACGGAAAGGTCAACAGCACGGGTAATCGTAGAATTGGAAGTACCATCAAAAAGTTTCAACAAAATAGGAGGAATGGAAAATGTTGGAAAATGATGCTTGTCAATGAAAGTGGTATCAATGAAACAATCAGTAGAACCACAATCTAACAAAGCGGGAAAAGCGGAAATTTCGGAAAAGTTGGAAAGGGAAACAAGAGGCATAAGGGCCTTGGGATCATAAAGAGCAGACACGTTGAGATGGGTCTCCATAAGTGCACGGTGGGATTCAACGCAGCCTCCTTCCCGTGTGGAGTCCAGAAGGCTGCACCCTAATTTTTTGCCTCAGGGGTAGAGGCCTCCAGTTTGGCTTCTGGAGTGGGGGAGGTTGTCGCTGCATGGGCTTTGGATGCGTGGGAAGTGGACTTCTGGCAATCCTTAGCTACATGTCCAGCGGCTCCGCAGAACATGCACAGCTTGAGGTCAAAGTGGCATTTGCGTTCCTTGGAGGTGAGGCATCCATCTTTCCTGAGTTTGCTGGAGAGGTTGGATGCGGGTTTTGGAGATGAGGTGGTGGGAGTACTTTTGGAAGTGGAGGACTGGTTTCCAGAGGGTTGGATTTGGCAAGTGACTTTGGACTTGCATTCCCAATATCTCCCATCAATAGTCTGGGAGAGGGTCTGGAGTTCTCCTAGGGAGCGCAGTTTTCCAATGCAGGAAAGCTCGGCTTTGATGCGATCCGGAAGTCCGTTGTAGAAGTGATGTCGGAGGGCTCCCTCGCCGTAACCCCGGACCTGGGAGGCTAGGTGATTGAATTCCACCATGTATTTGTTGATATGCTGGGAGTCTTTCATGGATAGGTGGTTGAGTTGGTGTTCAGCATCACCGACGGGGTCATGGGGGCCAAAGTTGGTCTGGAGCTTGAGGACGAATTCCCGATAATTGTCTGTCCAGTCCGGATCGTCCATCTGGAGGAGGTTGGGCTCAAACCATTTGAGGGCCATACCTTTTAAGTAAGACTGGGCGAAGGTGACTTTTGCGTGGTCAGTCCTGGAAGTTCAGCTCACATTGGATCAGGAAGGCCCACAGCTTGCACGGCTCAGTCCCGTCGAAGGTGTCGGGTTCCCGCACCTTCGTGCGCGGAGATGAGGAGTTTTCAGATTCACGGTCATGGCATGATAACTTAACAAGGCCACGGACTGCGTTTGCAAGCACCATGATAGGGCTAGGCGGGATTGCATTGTCGGGGTTGTCATCATCGGAGGGATCAGGGTCGTCACCACCGCCGTTCCTGTTGTCAGAGGGGTCCAGGGCGCCCCCGGAGGGGTGACGACCTGCGGGAGTAGGGGTGGAGATGATTTGAGACGGAGGTCTCGTCTGAGAGGTGGAGGTTGATGTATGACGAGCAGAAAAGCTTTGGAATTGTTCGGGAACATTGCGGCCTCAACGCGAGGTCATCAGGGAGTGCAGGGTGTCTTCTCGGGCTGCCTCCAACTGAGCTGCGTCGATGCTTTGCATACTGCGTGTTTGGGCACGAGTCTGGATAGTTCTAGACATGCGGTAAAGATATGATGTTAGTGAACTCGTAGAGGTTTGAGTTCGAATATACTGTCAAGTCCAGGTTCAATCCCGGAATTCCCGGATAGTCCGGAGCGCGCGGAAGGGCGGAGTTTGGCAGGAATCCCTAAGGGGGGGTCGGAGGTGTAAGGAACTTCGGCTTCAGCTTATGTGCTGCGCCCCTGTACAAGTTCTGTTCCTTGATTTCAGAGTGGAGGGTCAGAGATCAATCCTAAGGTCAACTTAAGGACTGAGGAGGTTCAGCGTGGATCAGGAAAGAATGAAATTTAGTTGATATTCAAACTAAGGAAATATCAGAGAGTACAAGCGGGTTTATATACTGAAGAGTCCAGAAGATATAAAGATGTTAAAGTATGTTGGACGAATTGGAGTTTCGGGTTTCCGGAAGAAAGTAAGGAATGAGTCGGAATGGCGTCAGGATGGGAGAATAATGACTGAAGGCAATGGCGCAATAATTGCGAGGCAAGGGGAAAGGGAATTATTGATAGGCACTGTAGATGTCAAGAAGTGTCAAAGGAAAGTGACATATGTCAAGAGATAGCTGAGATGGGAATACGAAAGTCTGGGACAGGAATGCGAAAGTCCGGGACGGGAATGCGGAAAGTCCGGGACGGGAAGTACAGGGTTGGGAATGTCCGATGAAAGAGAAATCTTCTAAGGTAAAGTCTGAGGCTTGGGATTTGGGATTTGATCATAGGGGTTCGGAATTGGGCCAGATGGGTTAGGGAAGGTTCGGGATGTGACAAGATCTATTACCTAATGTAATCATAAAATGAGTGGGCAAGGCATGGAAGGCAGCCTTGGGCAATGAAGGAGCCCGATGTGTGTCACCGAGTTCCCCAGGCCCCCCAACAACATCAGATGAATTGGATGCAGTTGGAAAGGATGCTGATATGGAGGTTTTATATATTTTCCCCCCACTTGTATATAGCCAATGACTGTAATTGTACTGCTATAAATGCCATGAGTTTCCTATAGGTGTATAATTCTGCAAGTCAAAATTGATCTTGATTTAATTGAAGTACAACAATTGGTAAGGCTATCCTGAAAGTACTGACGGTGGCGACTGCAGCCAGCCCAATGCTGAAAGTCTTTATATACCTATGAGTGAAGCCAAACCCATCGACTCAATGGGCCCACCCATTATGATGAAGGATAAATTGAAGAAATATGACTTGGCCCACCCTCAACCCACAGACCACCCAGTCCTCAGCCTACTCAGAACCTATGGGCACCCATCACTCAGCCCATCCTTGACTTGTGTTTCCCCTCCCCCAGCCTGACAAAGACCTATGGGTCACCCATTCCTTGGCCCACCCAAGACCTGTTCCCCCATCCCTCGGCCCACCTGGGATCTACAGGTCATGTGTTCCTTGGCCCACCCAACACCTATGGATCACCCATCCCTTAGCCCACCTGAGCCCTATGGGTCATGCATTTCTCGGCCCACCTAAGCCCTACGGGTCACCCCACCCAAGACCTATGGGTCACCCCTCCCTCAGCCCACCCAAGACCTGTTCACCCATCCCTCAGCCTGCCCAAGCCCTATGGGTCATGCATCTCTTGGCCCACCCAAGACCAACAGATCATGCACCCCTTGGCCCACCCGAGACCCATGGGTCACATATTCCTCAGCCCATCCTGACAAAATACAGTGAACTCCAGAACCGGAAAACTATCTCCACATTTCTGGAATGTTGGAGTCCATACCTCTGCATGTCTGAAATGCCAGAATTCCTACCTTTGCTCTGCTGCCAGGCGAAACTGCTCAGAGTCTTGGTACCCGCTTGAAATCGATCTGGAACTTGTGCAGACATGTAGACCCTTATCGTATTCCACCATCCTTTGCTTATCATCATTCCCGAGCCTCCAGGGATGCTCCATCAATTTCTTACATCACTTAGTCCCAACTCCTCTTGTTCCTGTTCCTATTCCCTGATTATCATTAGCGAGTGCTTCTCCACCCACTCTGCTACATACATATACTTAATTTTCACTTTAGATTCCCCAGTCATTCTTTGCCCCTCTTTGGCAGCATGTCACATCCCGAAACTTTCCCTACCCATATGACACACTTCTGGCCCCTTATGGCCAAACCCCAAACCCTGAGCCCTGGACTTTACCTTAGAAGATTTTCACCTTCACTTGATATCCCAAATCCTGTATTTCCCATCCTGGACTTTCATATTCTTATCTCGGTTATGTTCCTTTCCTATGACATCCCTTTGTCAAGTCCGGGTTCAATCCCGGAATTTCCGGATAGTCCGGAGCATGCGGAATGGTGGAGTTGGTCGGGAATCCCTGAGGGGGGTCAGAGGTGTAAGGAACTTCGGCTTCAGCTTATGTGCTGTGCCCCTGTACAAGTTCTGTTCCTTGATTT
The DNA here is from genome assembly GCA_014904945.1 of Gyrodon lividus. NCBI lineage: Eukaryota > Fungi > Basidiomycota > Agaricomycetes > Boletales > Gyrodontaceae > Gyrodon > Gyrodon lividus. The sequence continues at coordinate 239,564 of MU127421.1, read as the reverse complement.
CAGAGCGGAGGGTCGGAGGTCAATCCTAAGATCAACTTGAGAACTGAGGGGGTTCAGAGTGAAGCAGATCAGGAGAGAATGGGATTTAGTTGATATTCGAACTAAGGAAATATCAGAGAGTACAAGCAGGTTTATATACTGAAGAGTCCGGAAGATATAAAGATGTTAAAGTATGTCAGACGAATCAGAGTTTCGGGTTTCTGGAAGAAGGTAAGGAATGAATTGGAATGGCGTCAGAATGGTGGAATAATGACTGAGGGCAATGGCACAATGATTGTGAAGCAAGGGGGAAGGGAATTATCAATAGGAACTGTAGATGTCAAGAAGTGTCAAAGGAAAGTGACATATGTCAAGAGATAGCCAAGATAGGAATACGAAAGTCCGGGTCGGGAACATGGAAAGTTTGGGACGGGAATGTGGAAGTCCGGGATGGGAAATACGGGGTTTGGAATGTCCGATGAAAGAGAAATCTTCTAAGGTAAAGTCCGAGGCTTGGGATTTGGGATTTGATCATAGGGGTTGGAATTGGGCCAGATGGGTTAGGAAAGTTTCGGGATGTGACACCCTTGACACTTAAAATTCCTATTGATATTTCCATTCCCCCTGCTTCACAATTATTGTGCCATCATCCTTAGTTATCATTCCATCATTCTGATGCCATTCTGATTCACCCTCTTACTACTCTGGAAACCCGAAACCACGACTTGTCTGATATACTTTAACAGTTTTATATCTCCCAGACTCTTCAGTATATAAACCTGCCTGTACTCTGTGATATTTCCTTAGTTCAAATATCAACTACATCCTGTTCTATCCTCTGGAGTCTTTGCTTCACTCTGAAACCCCTCTCAGTCCTTAAGTTGAACTTAGGATTGTCTTCTGAACCTCTGTCTCAAAATTAAGGGACAGGACTCATACAGGGGCACAGCACATAAGCTGAAGCCAAAGTCCCTTACCCCTTCGACCCCCCCTCACGGATTCCTGACCCCTTCTCCCTTTCCCTGCATTAGGACTTTTTGGAAATTCCAGGATTGAACCTGGACTTGACAAGGGGCTGGAAAGGCTGGGGATGATGGTGTGCACACCAAACATGGTTTATTTCATGCTGCCCAATATGATTACATGGCAACACAGGAAACTGTTGCATTGGAACGGGAGGAGTTGACCTGATAAAATGCTCAAGTGTGTGAATTGATGAAACCATGATGAAATGAGTCAATAATTCTGATACATGTTCGAAGGGATTTATTTTCCAGCAAGGGAATGCTCTTTGATTTCTGATTAGGTCAACAACCACCCTAAATCAGATGTTCTTCACCAAGGGATTGCTCCCCAGTCTCTGATTGGGTCAATATCCACCCCAACTCAGAAAAAGTATGCTATGTAGAGATAATGTTCTGACTCAGCATGGGCTGTTTGACCAGTTTTGTTCCAGTTGTCCCTCACAAACTGGGCTCAACCCCAGCATGGACTAATCACTCTCAAGGGAGAGGAGTGTGAAGGTTACTATGTAGCTGAGACACAATTCTGCCCTTCCAAGGGGCTCCTCTAAAGGCAGTGAGGGAAAGGAAAAAGAAATCTTAGATAACGACCTGAGGCACCAGTTAATGCTGTGGATCATGTATATAGAGCCAGAGAGTATATTATAAGAGAAGAGCAGGAAGATTGAAGGAAGAGTTAGCAACAATGAGCAACAGTGAGCAGGCAGATGGGAGAGCAAAGAAAAGAGGCACTGATCCAATCTGATTCATCAGCAGCAGCAGTGGCAGCAATGTGTGGTGCCAGTCCGCAATTTTTGGTATGTTAGGGTTAGGGTTTCCTAATGTGTAGATACAGGAAATGAAAGCCACATGGTTTTTCTCATCCTGGAAAGGAATCCCACCTGGCTTTGGCGAAATAAGTAATGTGTAAGTTTGTAAAGGTTGTCCCAAAACAGCCGCTTCACTCCCCCCCATGCCTCACTCAATAGTTAGTTAATCTTTTTTCAGGAAAGTTGGCCACATGACTTTTTACACCCAAGAACACCTGTCATCTTCTGTCAACTCTGTCTGCTCAACACCTCACCAGAATTCAATAAAAACTAGACAGCCATACCCCAACAAAGTCAAGGAATCAATTCTGCAATGACTGAGTGACCAAAAATGCATTCTCAAAAATATGATTACCATAAAATCCCAAGGGCTTATGCCAATCTTTGGAAAACATGTTCTTTGCCAACCAGTCAACATGCAATGAATTCTCTGCATTCATTGGAGTAAAATGGTACTGTTTGCATCAAATTCCAGTGAGGTGTTGAGCAGACATAATATGACCCCCAGTGAGCTTTGGACATGATGTGTGACAAGGTATCACCAAATAAGATTCAGTGGCTTTGTGATATGATAAGATACCATGAGAACTATGCAAATGTGAATGGGGTACTGCATTGTTATGTAGCATCATCTTGCCACCAGTCAGTGTTTCAGCTTACGTCTAAGTAGCACCACACATGTTTCCTGCCTCCCAGCAACCCCAGCAGTGGACCTGTGTTTGCCTAATATGGTCCTGGCAAGCCACACAAAGTCTCCAGTTCAACTTGGAACCAACATTTTGAGCAGGCAGCAACAGACAATGAGAAGAATTGCATTCATGCAGCACAGCTACTAGGAAAGAATGCTAGTCTGCTTTGCAATTGGCCTGAGGCCAGGCCATACTGTCACATCCCGAAACTTCTCTAACCCATCCAGCCCAATTCCAAACCCCTATGATCAAACCCCAAATCCCAAGCCTCGGACTTTACCTGAGAAGATTTCTCTTTCATCGGACATTCCAAACCCCGTATTTCCCATCCTGGACTTCCACATTCCCGTCCCGAACTTTCCGTGTTCCCGACCCAGACTTTCGTATTCCTATCTTGGCTATCTCTTGACATATGTCACTTTCCTTTGACACTTCTTGACATCTACAGTTCCTATTGATAATTCCCTTCCCCCTTGCTTCACAATCATTGTGCCATTGCCCTCAGTCATTATTCCACCATTCTGACGCCATTCCAATTCATTCCTTACCTTCTTCCAGAAACCCGAAACTCTGATTCGTCTGACATACTTTAACATCTTTATATCTTCCGGACTCTTCAGTATATAAACCTGCTTGTACTCTCTGATATTTCCTTAGTTCGAATATCAACTAAATCCCATTCTCTCCTGATCTGCTTCACTCTGAACCCCCTCAGTTCTCAAGTTGATCTTAGGATTGACCTCCGACCCTCCGCTCTGAAATCAAGGAACAGAACTTGTACAGGGGCACAGCACATAAGCTGAAGCCGAAGTTCCTTACACCTCTGACCCCCCTCAGGGATTCCCGACCAACTCCACCATTCCGCATGCTCCGGACTATCCGGAAATTCCGGGATTGAACCCGGACTTGACAAAGGGATGTCATAGGAAAGGAACATAACCGAGATAAGAA
>MU127421.1:202547-236104 GCA_014904945.1 Gyrodon lividus | reverse complement strand
CAGTTCTCAAGTTGATCTTAGGATTGACCTCCGACCCTCCGCTCTGAAATCAAGGAACAGAACTTGTACAGGGGCACAGCACATAAGCTGAAGCCTAAGTTCCTTATACCTCCGACCCCCCTCAGGGATTCCTGCCAAACTCAACCCTTCCGCACGCTCCGGACTATCTGGGAATTTTGACATCTACAGTTCCTATTGATAGTTCCCTTCCCCCTTGCTTCACAATTATTGCGCCATTGCCCTCAGTCATTATTCCACCATTCTGACGCCATTCCAATTCATTCCTTACCTTCTTCCGGAATCCATGGAGTGTGAATGTCGGACTTTGTGTGGAGATGTAGGTGGCTGTGGCCATAGCATCTGCCCAGAAGGACTTTGGAAGTTGGGACTCCTCCAGCATGGCATTTGCATTTGCAAGGAGGGTTAGTGTCTGGTTCATCCACTCTGCTAACCCATTTTGTTCTGGAGTGTATGGAGTGGAGGTCTCATGTAGAGTTCCATCTTTTCGGAGTTGCTCTCAGAAGGCATTGATGTATTCCCCTCCTCTGTTGCTCCAGATGAAATCCACATAGGCATTGGAGAATTTCTCTTGTCTGACCTCTATGTGGAAGAGCATTTGGATGTCACTGTTAAGTCCGGGTTTGTTCCTGGAATTCCCGGATAGTCCAGAGTGCGGAGAAGGCGGAGATTGGCGGGAATCCCTGCAGGGGGTTGGAGTTGTAAGGAACTTTGGCTTCAGCTTATGTGCTGTGCCCCTGTATGAGTTCTGTTCCTTGATTTCGGAGCAGAGGGTCAGAGATCAATCCTAAGGTCAACTTAAGGACTGAGGAGGTTCAGAGTGAAGTGGATCAGGAAAGAACGGGATTTAGTTGATATTCGAACTGAGGAAATATCAGAGAGTGCACGTGGGTTTATATACTGAAGAGTCCGGAAGATATAAAGATGTTAAAAGTATGTCGGACGAATCGGAGTTTCGGGTTTCCGGAAGAAGGTAAGGAATGAATTGGAATGGCATCAGAATGGTAGAATAATGACTGAAGGCAATGGCGCAATAGTTGCAAAGCAAGGGGGAAGGGAATTATCGATAGGAACTGTAGATGTCAAGAAGTGTCAAAGGAAAGTGACATATGTCAAGAGATAGCTGAGATAGGAATATGAAAGTCCGGGACGGGAATATGGAAGTCCGGGACGGGAATGCGGAAGGTCCGGGACGGGAATGCAAAAGTCCGGGACAGGAAGTACAGGGTTGGGAATGTCCGATGAAAGAGAAATCGTCTAAGGTAAAGTCCGAGGCTTGGGATTTGGGATTTGATCATAGGGGTTCGGAATTGGGCCAGATGGGTTAGGGAAGTTTCGGGATGTGACAGTCACCTTTCCAGCAATTGTAGATCTGGAGTGCTTCCTTCTTGTGTTTCATGAAGTATATCCAAGGAAAGCAGCAGAATTTGTCTACAATGATGATCCAGTACTTGTACCCTTCCCAGGATTGAGGAGTTATTGGACCTCTGACATCCATGTAGACTATCTGGAGTGCTTGGGTTGTGCAGGGTTCCTGTAGGAGTTCAAAAGGGTGCTTTGTCATCTTTCCAAGGATGCAGGCCTCACAGAAGGACAGAGTTCTGGTGAGGATGTCAATCCCCTGGAGCTGTTCCTGCTTGACCATGTGTTCAATCCATGCTATGGAGATGTGTCCCATGCATTGGTGGAGAAGATTTATGTCCACCACAGCATGTGCTGCTTTCTTTGGACATTCCAGAATGGCATTTGCATGATATAGCCCCTGTCAATGAGTTCTGATGAGAACTAGAGTTCTTCCCTTTTGGATGTAGTATGTGCTGGAGCTGGCTGGAAAAACAGTAGAGAGTCCGGGGATAGAGAGGTGGTTTACAGAGATTAAGGAAATGCAGAAATCCGGAATGAGCAGGGCATTGGTTAGGACAATTACATACTTCTTTCCAGAACCAGGATTGGCATGGGACCATGTGGGATGTAGCTCTGGAATTGATGACAATGGTGTTTCTCCCACCGGCCTTGGGTTTGGACGACAAGTAGGCAAGAACACATGCCATTAAAGATTTGGATACACCTTTGGTAACTGTCAAGTCTGGGTTCAATCCCGGAATTCCCAGATAGTTCTGGAGCACACAGAAGGGTGGAGTTGGTCGGGAATCCCTGAGGGGGGTCGGAGGGGTAAGGAACTTTGGCTTCAGCTTATGTGCTGCGCCCCTGTACAAGTTCTGTTCCTCAATTTCAAGGCAGAGGGTTGGAAGACAATCCTAAGATCAACTTAAGGACTGAAGGAGGTTTCAGAGTGAAGTAGAGACTTCGCAGGATAGAACGGGATTAGTTGATATTTGCACTAAGAAAATGTTGGAGAGTACAAGCAGGTTTATATACTGAAGAGTCCATAACATATAAAACTGTTAAAGTATGTCAGACAAATTGGGGTTTCGGGTTTCCAGAACAAAGTAGGGGATGAATTGGAATGGCATCAGAATGATGGAATAATAACTGAGGGCAATGGCACAATAATTGTGAAGCAGGGGAAAGGGAATTATTGATAGGAATTGTGAATGTCAAGGAATGTGAAAGGAAAGGAACATATGTCAAGAGATAGCTGAGATAGGAATACAAAAGTCCGGGATGGGGAATACAGGATTTGGAATATCTGTCACATCCCGAAACTTTCCTAACCCATCCGGCCCAATTCCGGCCCAATTCCGGCCTCCTATAATCAAATCCCACATCCCAAGCCTCGGACTGTACCTTAGAAGATTTCTCCTTCATTGGACATTCTGAACCCCATATTTCCCGTCCCGGACTTTTGCACTCCCATCCCGGACTTTCATATTCCTATCTCAGCTATCTCTTGACATATGTCACTTTCCTTTGACATTTCTTGACATCTACAGTTCCTATTGATAATTCCCTTTCCCCTTGCTTCACAATTATTGCGCCATTGTGCTCAGTCATTATTCCACCATTCTGATGCCATTCCAATTCATTCCTTACTTTCTTCCGGAAACCCGAAACTCCAATTTGTCTGACATACTTTAACATCTTTATATCTTCCAAACTCTTCAGTATATAAATCCGCTTGTACTCTCTGATATTTCCTTAGTTCAAATATCAACTAAATCCCATTCTCTCCTGATCTGCTTCACTCTGAAACCCCTTCAGTCCTTAAGTTGACCTTAGGATTGCCTTCCAACCCTCTGCTCTGAAATTAAGGAACAGAACTTGTACAGGGGCACAGCACATAAGCTGAAGCCAAAGTTCCTTGCCCCTCCAACCCCCCTCAGGGATTCCCAACCAACCCTGCCATTCCACACGCTCCAGACTATCCAGGAATTCCGGGATTGAACCCGGACTTGACACCCTCTCAGTCCTTAAGTTGAACTTAAGTTTGTCTTCTGAATCTCTGTCTCAAAATTAAGGGACAGGACTCATACAGGGGCACAGCACATAAGCTGAAGCCAAAGTCCCTTACCCCTCCGACCCCCCTCATGTATTCCCAACCCCTTATGCTTGGGTTCGCCAACTTCCATTGTCGTTTCATCTTCAAGTACTCCAATATGTTGTTCCCCTAACCTGACTCACTTGGAAAAATGCCCCCTGGAACTTCAATGACTCCTGCCGCTCTGCCTTCACCCAGCTCAAAGATGCCTTCACCCAAGCCCCTATCCTTACTCACTGGATCCTGGACTGCCCTATCATGGTTGAGACTGATGCTTCAGACTATGATATTGCAGGAATCCTCTTCATTCATTGTCCTGATGAGAAATTCCGCCCTGGCACTCAACTATGACACCCATAATAAGGAACTCCTGGCTATTCATGAAGCCTTTTGGCACTGGTGTCACTACCTTGAAGGTTCTGGTACCCCTATCAATGTTGTCACTGACCACAAGAACTTGGAATATTTCTCTACCTCCAAAGTCCTGACCTGCAGGCAAGCCCATGGGTCAGAATTCCAAACCCAGTTCAACCTAGTCATCCGCTTCCACCCCGGATGCTTAGGAGCTAAGCCCGACTCCCTCACTCAATGCTGGGACATCCACCCAAAAGAGGGGGATAAGGACTATGCTCGTGTCAATCCCAACAACCCAGTGTTCACTCAGGAACAGCTTGCCTTGTCCCTATGAGCCACTATCCTACTAGCCCCAGTCCTCCATGTCTCATCAACATCGAAGACATTCACAAGGACATTCTAGATGTCCTGTCCTCCAACCCCATAGCTGCTGCCTGACTCACAGACTCATTGGACTCCTGATGGGCTCTCAACCCTGAAGGTTTCCTGACACTCAACGATGTCTTTGCATCCTCCAATACAAGCACAACCACCCCCTGTCTGGACATTTCAGGCAAAACAGAACACTAGAACTCATCCGTTGGGAATATATTTGGCCAGGACTCCATACCTTTGTCAAAGACTACGTCAGTTCTTGTACTTCCTGTGCCCAAGCTAAAGCTTCTAGACACTGCCCCTATGGAATGCTCAAGCAGCTTCAAATCCCCAAGAAGCCCTAAAACTCCATTTCCATGGGCTTTCATCAAGCAACTTCCCTCTTCCAGTGGGTATACTGCAATCCTAGTAGTCATTGACTGCCTTTCCAAGCAAGCCATATTCATTCCCACTCACAACACTATTGACTCTCCAAGCCTCACAAAACTATTCCTCCTTCATGTGTTTTCCAAGCACAGAGTTCCCTCCCACATAACCTCTGATTGTGGTTCCAAGTTCATCTCCCACTTCTTCTGCTCCCTTGGGAAAGCCCTTGACATTTGCCTTCACTTCACTTCAGGATATCATCCCTAAGGCAACAGGCAAATGGAATGAGTGAACCAGACCCTCAAACAGTACCTCAGGATCTACTGCAATGACCAACAGGACAACTGGTCAGAACTCCTACCCCTAGCGGAATTCATGTACAACAATGCCCCTAGCGCTACCACAGGAGTATCCCCATTCTTCACTAACAAAGGCTACCATCCCAATGTCTCAGTCTACCCTGAAAGGGATTTGACCTCATCCCACACTCGCAAATATGCAGTTGACTTACAGGAACTTCACACATTCCTGCACATGGAAATGGCCAATGCTCAAAAATGCTACCAAGGACCCGCAGATTCCCGATGACTCCCTGCACTGGACTTCTGAATCAGAGACCAAGTGTTTGTCAAGGCAAAGTACTTCCGCTCCACTTGCCCTTCCAAGAAACTCTCAGAAAAGAACCTTGGCCCCTATCCCATCACCACTCAAGTCGGACCCCTATCCTTCACCCTCCGACTTCCAGACTCCATATGTGCTGTCCACCTGTCACATGCCAAAACTTTCCTAACCCATCCAACACAATTCCAGCCCCTTATGATCAAATCCCAAACCCCGAGCCCCGGATGTTACCTTAGAAGATTTCTCCTTCATCTGATATTCCGAATCCCATATTTCCCGTCCTGGACTTTCACATTCCTGTCCCAGACTGACTTTCATATTCCTATCTCGGCTATCTCTTGACATATGTTCCCTTCCTTTGACATTCCTTGACATTCACAGTTTCTATCGATAATTTAATTTCCTTTCCCCCTGCTTCACAATTATTGTGCCATCGTCCTCAGTTATTATTCCATCTGATGCCATTCTGATTCATCCTCTTACTTTGTTCTGGAAATCCGAAACTCCAATTATTTGTCCAAAATACTTTAACAGTTTTATATCTTCTGGACTCTTCAGTATATAAACCTGACTTCACTCTGTAATATTCCTTAGTTTGAATATCAACTAAATCCTGTTCTATCCTCCGAAGTCTTACTTCACTCTGAAAACCTCTCTCAGTCCTTAAGTTGATCTTAGGATTGTCCTCTGAACTTCTGCCTTGAAATTAAGGGACAGAACTCGTACAGGGGCACAGCACATAAGCTGAAGCCAAAGTCCCTTGTCCCTCCAACCCCCCCTCAGGGATTCCCAACTGACTCTGCCCTTCTGCATGCTCTGGACTATCTGGGAATTCTGGGATTGAACCCAGACTTGACAGTATATTTGAACTCAAACCTCTATGAATTTGCTAACATCACTTCTTTACCACATGTCTAGAACTATTCAGACTCATGCTCAAACACGCAGTATGCAAAGCATCAATGTGGCTCAGTTGGAGGCAGCCCAAGAAGACACCCTGCGCTTCCTAATGACCTTGTGTCAAGGCCCCAATGTTGCCGAACAATTCCAAAGCTTCTCTGCTCGTTGTACATCAACCTCTGTGTCTCAAGCTAGAGCCCCATCTCAAAGCATCTCCACCCCTACTCCAGCAGGTCATTACCCCTCCAGGGCGCCCTGGACCCCTCTGATGACGGAATGGTGGTGACAATGACCCTGACCACAACAACAACAACAACAATCCAGATGATGCAATTCTGCCTAATCCCATCATGGCACTTGCAAATGCAGTTCGTGGCCTTGCTGAGTTATCACGCTGCAACCACAAATCCTCATCTCCATGCACAAAGGTTCAGGAACCCGACACCTTCAATGGGACTGACCCCCGCAAGCTGTGGGCCTTCCTGGTTCAATGCAAGTTGAACTTCCAGGACCATCCCCGCATGTTCCAGACTGACCACGTGAAGGTCACCTTTGCCTAGTCCTACCTAAAATGTATGGCTCTCGAATGGTTTCAGCCTGACCTCCTCCAGATGGACGGATGACTATCAGGAATTTGTCCTCGAGCTCCACACCAACTTCAGCCCCCATGACCCAGTCTGTGATGTGGAACACCAACTTGACCACCTATCCATGAAAGACTCCCAGCATATCAACAAGTATGTGGTGGAATTCAATTGCCTAGCCTCCCAGGTCTGGGGTTACAGCAAAGGAGCCCTCCAATATCACTTCTACAATGGACTTCCAGATTGCATCAAAGACAAGCTTTCCTGCATTAGAAAACCATGCTTCCTAGGAGAACTCCGGACTCTCTCCCAGACTATTGACAGGAGATATTGGGAATGCAAGTCCAAAGTCGCTTGCCAAATCAGACCCTCTGGAAACCAGTCCTCCACTTTCAAAAGTACTCCCACCACCTCATCTCCAAAACCTACAGCTTTGTCCAACCCTGCCACATCCTCATCATCCTCTAAGGGGAAATCCTCCGCCCCTATCCCAAAACCCCCATTGGACCTCTCCAGTAAACTCGGGAAGGATGGACGCCTCACCTCCGAGGAACAAAGATGCCGCTTTGACCTCAAGCTGTGCATGTTCTGTGGAGCCACAGGACATATGGCTAAGGATTGCCAGAAGTCTACTTCTTGCACATCCAAGGCCCACATGGCCAAGACCTTCCCTGCTCTGGAAGCCAAACCAGAGGCCTCTACCCCTGAGGCAAAAAAATAGGGCACAGCCTTCCAGACTCCGCACGGGAAGGAGGCTGCATTGAATCCCACCGTGCACCTACAGAGACCCATCTCAACGCATCTGCTCTTTATGATTCCAAGGCCCTTATGTCATTTATATCTTTTCCTGACTTTTTCAAAATTCCCACTTTTTCCGCCTTGTTAGATTGTGGTTCTACTGATTGTTTCATTGATACTACTTTTGTTAACAAGCATCATTTTTCAACATATTCTGCTCCCCCCATTCCATTAAAACTTTCGATGGTACTTCCAATTCTACAATTACCCGTGTTGTTGACCTTTCCATTCGTTTCCCTTCTAGCTTTGTCACCTTTGATACATTTTATGTTACTCCATTGGATTCCTCTTGCTCCCTTGTTCTAGGACACAACTGGCTCACCCACTACAATCCGTCGATTGACTGGGTATTGGGCAGCATTACTTTCCAAACTCTGGCTCAAGACTTGCCAATGACCCTGATGTCACCTCCAGAGATTCCGGACCCCGTTCCCCTATCTTGCCCTGACACTCCCAACAAGCCACCTTGCAAAGCTCCTCACATCTCATTTGTCAATGCTGCTGCCTTTATCCATGCATGCAAACTCAATGGCTCCGAGCAGTTTAGCATTCACCTCTGTCCCCAGGACTCCAAACTCTGTTCCGTAACCCTCAATTCCAAAGCCCCCAAAGAAGTCAATCTGTCCTCTGTCCCTCCAGACTATCACAACTTCCCTGATTCTTCAGTAAGTGCAAGGCTGACACCCTGACACCCCACAGGGAATTTGATCTCAAGATTGACTTAAAGGAAGGTGCTTCCCCTCCTCTCAGAACTGTTTACCCGGTTTCTGCTACAGAACTTGAGTCCCTCTGGGAATTCATAGACAAACACCTCAACTACGGCTTTATCCGCTCATGGCACTCCTGTCCTCTTTGTCCACAAGAAGGATGGATCCCTACACCTCTGTGTTGATTTCCGAGGACTCAACAAAATCACGAAGAAAGACTGCTATCCCCTATCCCTAATCTCTGACCTCCTTGATTCCCCTAGCCATGCCAAGGTGTACACCAAAATCAACCTCCACCATGCATATCACCTTGTCCGCATCGCTCCCAGGGATGAATGGAAAACCGCCTTCTGGACTCGCTACAGCTCATATGAGTGGCTGGTGATGCCCTTCGGACTCACCAATGCCCCTGCGGCTTTCCAGCGCTTTGTCAATAGTGTCTTTGTGGACCTCCTAGACATCTGCGTCATGGTCTACCTTGACAACATCCTCATTTATTCCAACGACATGGCTTCTCACAAGGAACATGTCCAGGAAGTCCTCCGACATCTCCAGAAACACAGACTTTACACCAAACTGGACAAATGTGAGTGGCACTTGGACTCTGTCAAATACCTAGGCTACCATCTCTCCCCCCAGGGATTGACTATGGCCCTGGAAAAAGTCCAAGCGGTCCAGGATTGGCCCAAACCCCAGAAAGTCAAGGACATTCAGTCCTTCCTCGGGTTCACCAACTTCTATCGTCAATTCATTTTCAACTACTCCGATATCATTGTCCTGCTTAACCGACTCACTCGAAAAAACGCCCCCTGGAACTTTGATGATTCCTGCCGCTCCGCCTTCACACAACTCAAAGATGCCTTCACCTAAGCCCCTATCTTCCCTCACTAGATACTGGGACGTCTACCCCAAAGAGGGGGATAAGGACTATGCTTGCGTCAATCCCCATAACCTCTGCCCAGTGTTCACTCAGGAGCAGCTTGCCTCGTCCCTATGAGCCACTATCCTACTCGCCCTGGTCCTCTGGGCCTCATCCCTGCTTGACATCAAAGACATTCACAAGGACATCCTAGAATCCCTGTCCTTCGACCCCATAGCTTCCCCCCGACTCTCGGACTCATTGGACTCCCAATGGGCCGTCAACCCCAAAGGTTTCCTGACACTCGACAATTGCATCTTTGTCCCAGAAGCTAAGGACCTACGTCTTTGCATCCTCCGATACAAGCATGACCACCCCCTGTCCGGACATTTCGGGCAAAACAGGACATTAAAGCTTGTCCATTGGGAATACACTTGGCCAGGACTCCGCACCTTTGTCAAAAACTATGTCAGTTCCTGCACCTCCTGTGCCCAAGCTAAAACTACTAGACACCACCCCTACAGAATGCTCAAGCAGCTTCCAATCCCAGAAAAGTCCTGGAACTCCATTTCCATGGACTTCATCAAACAACTCCCCTCTTCTGGTGGGTACACCGCAATCCTAGTAGTCATTGACCACCTTTCCAAGCAAGCCATATTCATTCCCTCTCACAACACTATCGACTCTCTGAGCCTCACAAAATTATTCCTCCTTCATGTGTTTCCAAGCATGGAGTTCCCTCCCACATCCACATCACTTCCAACCGGGGTTCCAAGTTCATCTCCCATTTCTTCCATTCCCTTGGGAAAGCCCTCAACATCTACCTGCACTTCACTTCAGGATATCATCCCGAAGGTGATGGGCAAATGGAACGAGCAAACCAGACCCTCAAGCAGTGCCTCAGAATCTTCTGCAATTACCAACCGGACAATTGGTCAGAACTCCTACCCCTCACAGAATTTGCATACAACAATGCCCCTAGTGCTACCACAGGAGTATCTCCATTCTTCACTAACAAAGGCTATCATCCCAATGTCTCGGTCTACCCCAAAAGGGATCTGACCTCCTCCCACACTTGTGAATATGCAGTTGACTTACAGGAACTCCACAATTCTTATGCATGGAAATGAACCATGCTCAACAACACTACCAATGACCTGCGGATTCCCAATGACTTCCCACTCCAGACTTCCGGATCGGAGACCAAGTGTTCATCAAGGCGAAGTACTTTCGCTCCACTCACCCTTCCAAGAAGCTCTCGGAAAAGAACCTTGGCCCCTATCCCATCATGCCTCAAGCCAGACCCCTGTCCTTCACCCTCCAACTTCTGGACTCCATGTGTGCCATCCATCCTGTCCTCCATGTCTCCCAGTTGGAACCTGCAACTCTGAACATAATCCCAAATCGGGTCCAACCCCCACCTCCCCCAGTCAAAGTCAACGGAGAACCTGAATACAAAATCTCCAAAATCCTAGACTCCAAAATTGACCAGCAATGCAGGAATTGCCAACTTCTGTACCTGGGCCATGAAGGGACTGATGAAAAAACATCCTGGATCCTTGTGACCGAACTTGTCTCGGACTTCCACTCTGCATATCCTGCGAAATCCGGACCCCTTAATTCTCTTGCATGAGGATGGAAACACATTGCATAATTCATCAAACAACAACTACACTAATTATTACAAGGAGGCCAAAGGGAAGTCTATACTACTTCCCCATCCCCATCCTCCTCACCCTCACCCTCCTCCTCATCCCCATCCTCCCTATCTTTGTCTGGCTCCTCCTCCCCACCTGCCTGCTCCTTTCCCTTCCACTCCAACACCTCCCACCCCCCTCTGGACTCCGTGCCCCAGGACCCTTGAGCCTCGAGGAAGGCTGCCAGGCCATCCATGAGCACCTGTCGGATCCCCAACAGTTGTGCCACGACGGCCTCCTGGTAGGCCTCATTGGCCTGCCTCTGGGCCTTGTAGGACACCGCTAGGGCCCTGAGCGTGTCCTGCTCCTCTTCATCCTCCTCCTTGCTCTCCTCCTGGGCCTCCGGACTCTTCTGCCTCTGCCACTTCTGATCCTTCTTTCCCTGTGGGGACACCACTTCCATGGCTGCCCTCTTCCCCACCACTCTGGCCTCCTGGCACAATGTGTGCACCTGCACGCACCTTGCACATGTCCTTGATTGTCTGGTCTTCAGGCCCAGACATGGGACCCTTGCCCTCACACAGACTGCACAGGGCGTGTTCACCCCGGGGAGCCAACCCCCAGGCTCCCCCCTGCTGCCTTGAGATGGCCCCTTCAATGAGTCACTCACCCCACACCCCTGCAACTCCTGTCGCCATCCATGCGACCTCCTCCTCTGCCTTTCTCTGCCTCTCATCCTCCTCCGCTTTCCTCCGTGCTTCCTCCTCGATCTTCCGCCTCACCTACTCGTGCTTTTCCACCTCCCGCTGGGCTTTCTTCTCCCTGACCTTTTGAATTTTCTGGGTGGACCCCCATGCACATTCTTCCTCCTCCTGCTGGAGATGGGCAATTTCGTCGCCAAATTGCGAGTGGGTAGACATGATGGATGATGAAACTAAACAACAGGCAGTCAACGGTTGTAAGGTCCCTCAGATCAATCCCCAATTTTCAAACTCTGCCATACTTCTATTTGCCATTACAGACTCCTATCCAGGCACTCAAGGGTTCATGTCTAAGAGGGGGATACTGTCACATCCCGAAACTTTCCAAACCAATCTGACACAATTCCAGCCCCTTATGATCAAATGCCGAACCCCAAGCCCTGGACTTTACCTTAGAAGATTTCTCCTTCATCTGATATTCCAAATCCCATATTTCCCATCCCGGACTTTTGCATTCCTGTCCCAAACTTTCATATTCCTATTCTTGGCTATCTCTTGACATATGCATATGTCCCTTGCCTTTGACATTCCTTGTCATTCACAGTTCCTATCAATAATTCCCTTTCCCCCTGCTTCACAATTATTGCACCATGGTCCTCAGTTATTAGTCCATCATTCTGACACCATTCTGATTCATCCCCTTACTTTGTTCCGGAAAGCCAAAACCCCAATTTGTTTAAAAAAATACTTTAACAGTTTTATATCTTCCAGACTCTTCAGTATATAAACCCAACTTTACTCTGTAATATTTCCTTAGTTCAAATATCAACTAAATCCTGTTCTATCCTCCAAAGTCTTACTTCACTGTCAAGTCCGAGTTCGATCCTGGAATTCCCGGATAGTTCCAGAGCGTGCAGAAATGTGGAGTTGGTCGGGAATCCCTGAGGGGGGTTGGAGGGGTAAGAAACTTCAGCTTCAGGTTATGTGCTGCGCCCCTGTACAAGTTCTGTTCCTCAATTTGAAGGCAGAGGGTCAGAAGACAATCCTAAGATCAACTTAAGGACTGAAGGAGGTTTCAGAGTGAAGTAGAGACTTCGCAGGATAGAATGGGATTTAGTTGATATTTGAACTGAGGAAATATCGGAGAGTACAAGCGGGTTTATATACTGAAGAGTCTGAAACATATAAAACTGTTAAAGTATGTTGGACAAATTGGGGTTTTGGTTTCCAGAACAAAGTAGGGGATGAATTGGAATGGCATCAGAATGATGGAATAATAACTGAGGGCAATGGCGCAATAATCATGAAGCAGGGGAAAGGGAATTATCAATAGGAACTGTGAATGTCAAGGAATGTCAAAGGAAAGGAACATATGTCAAGAGATAGCCGAGATAGGAATGCAAAAGTCTGGGATGGGGAATATGGGATTTGGATTATCAGATGAAGGAGAAATCTTCTAAGGTAAAGTCCAAGGCTCAAGATTTGGGATTTGATCATAGGGGGCCAGAATTGTGTCAGATGGGTTGCGAAAGTTTCGGGATGTGACATTCACTCTGAAAACCTCTCTCAGTCCTTAAGTTGATCTTAGGATTGTCCTCTGAACTTCTGCCTTGAAATTAAGGGACAGAACTTGTACATGGGCACAGCACATAAGCTGAAGCCAAAGTCCCTTGCCCCTCCGACCCCCCCCTCAGGGATTCCTGACCGACTCTGCCCTTCTGCACACTCCAGACTATCCGGGAATTCTGGGATTGAACCTGGACTTGACAGACTCATCCAACAGACTTTAACAGTTTTATATCTTCCAGACCCTTCAGTATATACACCTGCCTGTACTCTGTGATATTTCCTTGGTTCAAATATTGACTAAATCCTGTTCTATCCTCCGAAGTCTTCGCTTCACTCTGAAACCCCTCAGTCCTTAAGTTGAACTTAGGATTGTCTTCTGAACCTCTGTCTCAAAATTAAGGGACAGGACTTGTACAGGGGCGCAGCACATAAGCTGAAGCCAAAGTCCCTTACCCCTCTGACCCCCCCTCATGGATTCCCGACCCCTTACGCCTTTCCCTGCCTTAGGACTTTTTGGGAATTCCAGGATTGAACCTGGACTTGACAGATAACCACTTGCTTACCCATTCCACTCCTTTGCCCACATGCCCCACTCTTCCTCAAGCTCAGGCTTGTCTTCTGGGACACACTTGGCCACCACTAGTGAGGCCTTGAGTACTGCCTTGTAAGCCACTTCGGCACTGACTTCAGCTTGATTGACCACGGGGAGAGTGGCCCAGAGAGATGCAATACAAGAGACGTGAGATGCGGACAAGATGGTTGTGGTGATGAGACAGGCAAAGGGCAATGACACAGGACGGACTACACAGCAGCCCATGTGAAAATTTCTCAGTTGCATAGTGCACATGAGGCCATTATGACATCATCATGTGCCCAACTGAGGACAGTTGGTAGCTAAGTCCCCCACAGATGTAGGGAATTGGGATTCCCTATGGCTGCAAACAACCATTCCAATGCGTCCTTTCAGTCCCTATCCTCTTCAGCCCATGTCTGCTATTCAGTGCATTTCTAGTCCATCACTCCAATGGATATCAGTTGTGTGTGCATCATGTGTCTGTGTTCTGTCCCATGCTCATCATGTGCACTTAAGGTCTTTGTTTCTCTTGTTCTTATGGTCCCACTTTCAATTACTACTTTGTCTCCCTACATACAACAATTCCCTTTCCCCTGTCTCTTACAATATGTCCATTCTTTTGACCTTACCTTGAACTTTTGCTACTGTGTGACATCTGTCACACAGTCACCGGTATTCCCTGACTATAAAAGTTTGTACTTATGATTAGGGAATACATCTTCTTGCATGCAGCTGCTAAGGTCACTGGAGAGAAAGTGTTCTCTTCACTATCTGCCATATCCCACCCACAACCCACACAGAACCTTCATGCTCCCGTCTTCAATGCGCACTCCCGTTTTCAATGTGCACACCCACCACCGTGCAACTATGTAAAACCTCAGTTGCATCCCAATTATGGGAGTGCCCTCCTCTCAGGCTTACAGATTCTCCCTTCTAGAGTTCCCTTCAGTCTAGATCCCTTATAGGGTCGAGCATATGGCATCCTTCATTTTTATCATACTCTCTGACTCTACTTGACACCTGGGAAGGTCATAGATTTCTACTGGGTGGACCACTGCTGGGGGTATGTTGCCTGGGCAAGGAATAGGAATGAGGCCATGGAAACATACCCCCAGCAGTGGTCCAGCCATGGCCCTGCAGTGTACAAAGGGGGATTTCAAACTCATCCTCTACTTATAGATCATAAAATGTATTATCAAAAAGGGGGCCAAGCCACCCCCATGGGAGCTGACAAAATACATTGAACTCTGGAACCAGAACAACAAACCCTACATTTCCAGAATGTCGGAGTCTGCACCTCCACATTTCCGAAATGCCAGAATTCCTACCCCTGCTCTGCTGCCAGGCAAAACTGCTCTGAGTCTTGGTATCTGCTCAGAATTGATCCAGAATTTGTGTAGACATGCAGACCCTTATTGTATTCCATCATCCGTTACTTGTCATCATTCCCGAGCCTCTGGGAACACTCCATCACTTCCTTACATCGCTTAATTCCAAATTCCTCTTCTTCCTGTTCCTATTCCCTGATTATCATTAGTGAGCACTTCTCCGCCCACTCTGTTATACATATATACTTAGTTTTCACTTCAGATTCCTCAGTTGTTCTTTGCCCCTCTTTGGCAGTGGCTGAGGTGAGTTTACTTATACCTATTTGCTACTCCTAGTTAATCCCTAGTAGTCCAGGCAATCACTGCCCTCTTATAGTTTTCATCAGGAGCAGCCAGCTTGGACATCTTCATGGCAAAGCCAAAGGAAAATGAAGGAGTTCAAGGTGGTGATAATGATATTGTATTGATTCCACTGATGTCCTTGGATGCAAACAAAGAAGAGTTCCCTGTCCTACTGTGACACCACCAGTTTCCTGTGTCTTGCTTTTGTAATGACCATCAATAAATCTCAATGTCAAGTCTGGGTTCTGTTACGGTAAAACCGGCTTTTTCCTTTACTCACGTGACTCTGTACATCACATGACTTCTCTTTTCCTTTTATGGTCTTTCTGTACAACCAGTGGCTCCAGGTAAAACCCCTGGCCTTATCTCACTTCTTCTATTTTCTATTACGTTCCATGGTTTTACGCCCAATGGCATATTCTCCTCTTATCTCTAGTTACCTTTCTTGGACCATACCTACTTTGGATATCCTGGTCTGTGCACTATCCTCAGTAGTATAAAGACTTGTACTCAACTTGGTTACAACCCAAGTTAAATCTACGCAATACATAGCTTAACAAGCTATCTCTTGGTCGTAGAATTCTCTTCACCAATTGGCCTATAGTCTGCCAGTAAAGACTTCTGATAGATCTTATCCTACTCGACACTAGGATACCCTGATTGTTATCTGAAGAGTTCTCACGACCTCATCAGCGTAACAGGTTCAATCCCAGAATTCCCGGATAGTCCAGAGCACACAGAAGGGCAAAGTCGGTCAGGAATCCCTGAGGGGGGGGTCAGAGGGGCAAGGGACTTTGGCTTCAGCTTATGTGCTGTGCCCCTGTACGAGTTCTGTCCCTCAATTTCAAGGCAGAAGTTCGGAGGACAATCCTAAGATCAACTCAAGGACTGAGAGAGGTTTTCAGAGTGAAGTAAGACTTCGGAGGATAGAACAGGACTTAGTCGATGTTCAAACTAAGGAAACATTACAGAGTAAAGTTGGGTTTATATACTGATGAGTCCGGAAGATATAAAACTGTTAAAGTATTTTGGACAAATTGGGGTTTTGGGTTTCCGGAACAAAGTAAGAGGATGAATCAGAATGGCATCAGAATGATGGAATACTGACTGAGGACAATGGTGCAATAATTGTGAAGCAGGGGGAAGGAGAATTATTGATAGGAACTGTGAATGTCAAGGAATTTCAAAGGAACATATGTCAAGAGATAGCCAAGATAGGAATATGAAAGTCTGGGACAGGAAATACAGGATTCAGAATATCAGGTGAAGGAGAAATCTTCTAAGGTAAAGTCCAGGGCTCGGGGTTCAGGATTTGATCATAAGGGGCCAGAATTGTGTCAGATGGGTTGGGAAAGTTTCGGGATGTGACACTCAAGGACAAAGTGACCAACATGTTGGATTAGATTTACATACTCCTGTTTTTTCTCATGGACAACTTTATGTTGCTCTTTTCCATTGTACTCATCCTCATAACATCAAAGCTGTTTTTCCACAAGATCAAGATACTACAAAGACCACAAATGTTGTATTTACTGAAGTACTTAGAGGTTTGATTGATTAAATGTAAATGTATCCTGTTTTTGAAAAATTCCCCCAAATAAGACCCGTGTGAATGTGACAAAGTCACAACAGGTCAATATTCAATGCTAGTGGGAGCATGCTGGACAATGTCCGAACTTCCCTGGGGTTGGGTGTAAAAAGTCACGTGGCCAATTTGCCTGAAAAAGACAATAATAATATTGAAATTATTCAACATTTGTTTATCTCTTCAGTTGTCCAAGCACTACATACGACTCGCACACGCGCTGGCTTGAGCATGTCTTCGCAAGTTCCTCCAGGTGCCTCAGCCGCAGTGCTGAAACCATCTGACGCCGTTCACGATACCGCGGTCTCAGTACACGGCCCCGATTTCGAGAAGAACCTGTCACTCCAAGAGCTTCTTAGCAGTTACGAGAGGATTGGATTCCAAGCTAATAGCCTCGGGAAAGCTATCGACATCGTCAATCGCATGGTGCGCTACTGCGCCTGCTTAATTTTTTTTGGTTAACTTTTATCATGTCTTCGTTACAGCGGACATGGCGTCTATCTGACGAACCAATATCGCCTGATGAATCAGACAACTATACAAACCCTGAAGTCAGGGCTCAAACGCGCTGTAACATCTTCCTCGGCTACACTTCAAATCTCATTTCTTCTGGCCTCCGTGAGATCATCCTCTACCTCGTAAAGCACAAACGTGTTTCGGCAATCGTGACCACCGCGGGGGGCATCGAAGAGGACTTCATCAAATGCCTCGGCAAAACATACCTCGCTGATTTCAATATGGATGGCGCAGATCTCCGTAAAAGGGGTATGAACCGCATAGGAAACCTCATTGTCCCCAATGACAACTACTGCAAATTCGAGGATTGGCTCGTTCCTATCCTTGATACCATGTTGGCAGAGCAGAACTCTTCCGGTAACGTATGGACACCGAGTTCATTTATTCGCCGCTTGGGAAAGGAGATTGACAACGAAGAATCTGTGTATTATTGGGCTTATAAAGTGAATACAACACGTTTTTACGACTTCGATTTCTGGTCAAGACTGAGGCGCATTCCTCCAGAACGATATCCCGGTGTTCTGCCCAGCACTCACCGATGGTTCGTTAGGGGACATGATTTACTTCCATTCCTTCCGATCTCCCGGTTTAATTGTCGATATCGTGGGTGATATCCGCGCATTGAACGAGCTGTCCCGCAAGTCAAAAAAAGCAGGGATGATCATTCTTGGTGGGGGGGTCTGTAAACACCAGATCGCCAACGCTATGTTAATAGTAACGACTCCTTTTTCTTGCTTATATCATGTCCTTACTATCCCCTTGTAGCGGAACGGGGCTGACTACTCAGTCTATATCGTAGGCATTTTGCCTTCACCGTCATCAACCCTTCTGCCCGCTGACAACAAAATGCAGAATACGGGACAGGAATTTGATGGATCTGATTCTGGTGCCCGACCGGATGAAGCAGTGTCATGGGGGAAAATCCGCGCAGGCGCTGAATCAGTCAAGGCACGCAATCTTCAAGTCGTACATTTGGAATACACGCTGATATCTCCGCCTTCAAGGTCTACGCTGACGCAACATTGGTGTTCCCACTACTGGTAGCCGCCACATTTGCACAGAAGTCGTAGACACGAAGAGCGCCACACTACACCGCGACGGGTAATCTCTGCCGCAACTTTAGGAGCCCTGTGAAACGCCGCAGGGACTGTGGGGCTATCACCCACCAAAGCCACTATAAATAACGTATACAACAGACACGGAAAGAAGCTCAAAAATTGTCGTCTGCCAACCAAAAAGGAGAAATGGAAGAAAACTTTCCTATGCACTAACTAGACAGGATGAGGAGCCGTTCAGATCTTGCGCTCTACTTACCCGCAGAGTTTTCCGCTCCATGATCGAAATTAGAAGTCAGAATTTCAGGCCGTTGAAGTAAGGACTGAGGATGCTTACCTCTTTGCATCTCCCCAGACCATATCACAAGATCGTCCCGCAGCAGTTGCAGGATCATCATCGAATCACGCATGACTTGTACCGATGAGGAGTCGTCTAGGCAAGCAACAGCCTCGTCGAACGCATGCTTCCCGAGATGGCACGCTCGTTCAGGGCTTTTCCGAACATCATGGTAATACACAGCAAAGTTTAATGCCAAACCCAATCTTGTGGGATGCGTGGGTTCGAGCTTAGCCAATGCGTGCTTGTAAGCGAATTTGTACGCAGCCAGTGAGAGGTCTGAATAGCGACTCCTATCACTCTGCTGTGCAAACTCGGCCAGATAGCGGTAGTAGTCACCCTTCCTGAACCACAAGTGAATAAAGCAGGGTCAGAACAGATTTAAGGTGAGCGCTTCGCAGCCTTCTCACATTTTGTAATAGAACACCGTCTCTTCACCTGGTTCTGCTGTCGATAATAGGTGGTCGTCAAGCAGGTTGACGATGTCCTTGCACACGTCGGCGAGTTCGCGCTCGATACGGCTGCGTTGTCGACGCATTAACTGCACCTGGTGTTTGGATTGTTGCCCTGCTGAACGACTTGACTCCAGTTTCTCAAGAGAATCGACGATCCTCCAACTACTGCGAAGAGAATTTGTGATATTCTTGTATGCAACGGAAAGGAGGTTGCGCTCCTCGATTGTCAAGCCACCGTAGGTCTGAGTTAGGCCTTTGATTTGTGCCACAAGATCTGAAAAGCATAAGTAGCTTGAGCATGGCTCCTTTTACAGAACGAGTGAACTCAAAGTACCTTCATATCGCTCCGCCTCCTCAGCCACCTTGGCCAGGAGGAGGTATTCTCCCCTTGAAGGAATTCTTACCTGCGAGTCGTTGAATAATTGCGAAGATATCAGGAAGTATTGCTTACAGGTGACATGACACTGACAAGGGAGGTGTGGAGACAATGTTAGGGGACAGTGATTGAACTCTTTTTCTACGGTCTAATTGGGCTGTGGGCAACGAGGTCATCAAGGTCCGTGGGCCCGTGTTGCACGCCACAGATGCCTGTTGCGCTTTGGCCACAAGGCATGGGAATAAAAATGGATAAAACACGAAAGAGCGGCAGTAATGAACAGACTTTTACCGGCGACCCTGGGCAAAGGGGAAAGCACACTGGCTTGAGGAAAGGAAATCAGTTGAGGGTTAAGGGCTATTGCCTCGTGCCAACAGCGTGACACGGTAAGAGATTGGTCATAAGCAAAACACCGAGATATTATTAGAGCAAGTACATCGATTCGTGGTGTTCATTAAATCCATTCGTTTCGGTTTCAGGTTCTATATGTAAACATCTTCTGTGATGTTGTAACTACTTATAAATGTTGAGCCCTAGTAATAACAAAGTAGTGGGGAAGACTGACCAAGAACTACGCCTGTGATATTGATTTTCGACCAAGACTGTCTTCGTCGGGCAGGGCAGAAGAGCTATTTATCATCTTTGGATCACCTGAAGACGGAGACGGCCTAGCAGATGGCGGTACCACCGGCGCGAACCAGAAAATGGGATATCTGCGTTGAATGTTGTTGACGACGAGTGCCACAGCGAGAACGACGGTCGAGGAGAGGAGAACGACGGGGAGCAGATACCAGGAGATATCTATGACCTCCTGGTTAATGGCTGCCAAGAGAGCAGTTGCGCCAGCCGGCGGGTGTGTAGTTTTTGTCACTTGCATGGCTACAACGGAGACCGAGACCGATAGAGACCCAGCCAACCATTGTAAGTCCATATAGCGGTCGGATGGGAAGAGCTGGAATAGTTTCGAGATACAGATACCAAGCAGCGCACTGATGAAATGGCCACCAAGAAGCGCTCTCGGCTGTGCCAGAGGGGTCTCAATGGCTCCGTAAATGAGCACAGCTGACGCGCCCTGCGACAACGTTTACGGTTATTATGGAAAAGCATCGACGAATTTGCAAGGGATTTCTTACATAGCTGGCAATAATCGATGGGACTCCCCGTTCGATAAAATAGTGTGCGCGGCTGAAGACAGCCTGGAGTAAGGACACACCGCAGAACGCGGCGACAAAAGACCATGTCCAGACAGTGAATGATTCTGCCAGAAGCGGTTTTGGGGGTGAGGCGCGGTAGCCTAGCCAATGGCTGATGGCAAGAGGAACCCTTGACAAGGGTTGAACTCGGTCCAGGTGCTCCATCGTTATTGTTATTTGCATCGATCCAGTGTTGGGGGGCTCGTTTTATACTGGGCGTGTACCCCATTTTCCGCGACTCCGTCGGGCCTGAGGTAATGGCCCTACGAGTAGTTTGCAAACGGAGAAGAGATGAACAATCAGGTCGGTGAAGGAGGCATTCTAACCGATCATATCATGAAGTGGATACTTATTTAGTTCCTGCAGTTCCTGTGAGTCTTTGTCAGTCAACTTTTTGACCGACCCTTGACCGACCCTTGAATTGATGGCGGATGGAGTCCGAGATTAGAATTTAGCTACAACTTCGTCTCTTCTAGGCAGACCAGTACAGATAGTAGGAAGACAGTCGTTCCTACTCAAGCTCCGTGTAAGCCTACGCTTACTGGACTGCTCATCCGATTCATCGTTTACTTGGTTCCGGATCACTTATGTTGCCTGCACGCTTTGTAACGTTTTTAACTAGAACCACCACCACCCCGAAATCCCATACCCTCATTCACGTTCTGTTTGCCTGATTGCTCTTAGTGTTTCCACCCTTTCTGGTGGTCTTTCACTCCGACTCGGAATGTTCAACCGTATTGACAGGAAGTAATCCTGATCCATTGCATGCGCTTTCAATTGCAGCCGCAACTGCCACTACAACTGCATCAATTAATTCTTCTATAAATTTTCTCAAAGGGAGTCAGAGAAAGTTGCCTGTAGTCCATACTAGAGTTAGGAATAGTGTTTGAAAATCTGGTTGGGGAACCTCAGAAGACCAACAACCAAACTGAACTAGGACCATCAGCAACCAAATATTGGTCACCATTGGAGCCCATGTAGTGCTTTGGTACTGTAGTATACGGACAGCCGAGGTTGACAAATAACCATGGCTCACGGGCCAGCTGATCATTGGCCAACCTATGAGTGCAACTCATAGGGCATGGATGGGCTGACATGTGATATGAGTTGGCTGAGGGGTTATTTTAGTAAGGGTATTTTGAGTGATGGGTGGGCCAACGAATGCATGACCCATAGGTCTTGGGCAGGCTGAGGGATGGGTGACCCATAGGTGTTGGATGGGCTGAGGAATACATGACCCATAGGTCTTGGGTGGGCTGAGAGATGGGTGATACATGACCTGTAGGTCTTGGGTGGGCCAAGGAAGGGGTGACCTATAGGTCTCAGGTGGGCCAAGCAATGCATGACCCATAGGGCTCAGGCAGGCTGAGGGATGGGCAAACAGGTCTTGGGCAGGCCAGGGGAGGGGCAACACACAAGTCAAGGATGGGCTGAGGACTAGGTGGTCTGTAGGTTGAGGGTGGGCCAAGTCATATTTCTTCAATCTATTCATCATAATGGATGGGCCCATTGAGTCAATGGGTTTGGCTTCATTCATAGATATGTGAAGACTTTCAGCATTGGACTGGCTGCAGTCACCACCATCAGTGCCTTCAGGATAGCCTTACCCATTGTTGTACTTCAATTAAATCTGTCAGTATTCAACCCTAAGTACCAGATGGTTCCGGCCTTCCGGCCTTGGAACCACATCAGCATAAGTTCAAATGTTTCCAGCCAGAATCACCTTGGAACCACTATGTTCCGAGACCACTTCCGAAATTCTCGTGCTCCTTCCGAAAGCGGAAGCACCGGAACTATGACCACACAACCCTTATGTTCGCTTAGCTTTTTAACTTTCCATTTACTGCATCTATTACTACACTTTATATTCTTCCCTCAGGTTCATTCCAGGTAACATAATACGAGTATACCTGCGCCCATAGTATATATATTTCTCTTTAGTCTATCAGCACCTCAGTCATTTCCATCCATCTAGACAGCGGCTGAGGTGAGTTCATATCTACTTAGTTTTTATTCTTAGCTAATGTACTGTAGCTTTGGGCAACTCCTGCCCTCTTCTAGATTCTGTCAAAATCAAGATCAATTTTGACTTGCAGAATTATACACCCATAGGAAACTCATGGCATTTATAGTGGTACAATTACAGTCATTGGCTATATACAAGTTGAGATCAAACCTCCATACTGGCATCCATTCTGACTGTGTCTGATTCATCTGATGTTGTAGGGAGGCCTGGGAGAGGAACCAGCACAGGGGGAGTGGAAAAGCCATCCAGCTCACCCTCATTTGTCTCCATGCTGTCTAGATGGAGTGGGGATGGCACTGCCCTGGTGCCCTCCAAGGATGGGCTGCACAATTGCAGGCCGAGATTGTTTGGGTTTGGCCTGAATGACAGCAGGAGGAAGGGAGTCGGATGACAAAATAGAGTGAACTCCGGAACTGGAACAACAAACTCTGCATTTCTAGAACATCGGAATGCCTACCCCCACTCCGCTGTCAGGTGGAACCGCTTGGAATCTTGCTATCTGCTCAGAATTGATCTGGAATTTGTGCAGACGTTTGTCACCCTTATTGTATTGCATCATCCTTTACTTGTCATCATTCCCGAGCCTCCAGGGATGCTCTGTCACTTCCTTACATCACTTAATTCCAAATTCCTCTTGTTCCTGTTCCTATTCCCTGATTATCATTAGCAAGTGCTTCTCCGCCCACTCTGTTATATATATATACTTAGTTTTCACTTCAGATTCCTCAGTTGTTCTTTTCCCCTCTTTGGCAGCGGCTGAGGTGAGTTTACTTCTACCTATTTGCTACTCCTAGCTAATCCCTAGTAGTCTGGGCAATCACTGCCCTCTTATAGTTTTTGTCACCAGAACCCTCCAGGTTGAGCATTCGCATGTGATGCGAAACCAATACTGTCCTTGGGAGAGGACCTGGTTTTGATCCAACTGAGCCTTGCTCTTGAACCCTTTCCCAAAGGGCCTCGACCATCCGAACCAAAGTGCCAAGCTGTTGCTTGAGCACCAGAATCTGTTCCAGCTCCCTTTCAAGAGCAGGAACCCGACTTTCAAGGGCAGTGGTGACTACATCCCTTGAGTTGTTGGTTAGGTGGGGAGTGGGGACAGAGGCTGGGAGAGGCCCAGCCAGGATGGCCTGGCTGATGGAGCGGGATGGGATGGGGTGGGATGGAAGCCGTTTTGGGATCACTACACCATCAAAAACTAGCAATATCAGTTGGAAATAGAAACATATGTAGACTACCAAACTTACCGAGTTTCAGTTTAACACTTGAGCCACGAGGGGCTGCGCTTGGGCTGGCTTCAGGGGCAGGGGTCTTGGGCCTTGGCTTTGATGCTGAATGTTTGACCTTCTTCCTTGAAGAAGGATCAGGTTCCAGACTTGGGGCACAATTGGTGGGGGTGGTGACCGAAACTGTCATGGCCCTGAGTGGTTGATGGGAAGGGGCTTTTGAAGGGGCCCTTGATGGTTTGGGTGCAAGGCCGCACTTTTCAGACACAGCTCTCGCAGACTTTGGAAGCGGCCTTTGGGGATGGAGGGGGAGTGTCAGCAGTGTTGGGACAGGATGTTGAGGCTTCCAGTTCTTTGTCCTCATCAGAGATGAATTCCTGTGATTTGATGGCACAGGACTGAGACCGATGTTTCGGCTGGTTGTTTGACCATCTCTTCCGGCTTCTCCCCTGAGTTTCCTCTTCCTCCCCACCTCTACCCGAGCCTACCTTTTCCTGAGCCAGCCTTTTCTCAATGGCTGTCAGCTTCTCATCTACTTCCTCCTGCTCCTCCTGCTCCTCCTGCTCCTCCTGCTCCTTCTCCTCCTGCCCCTGTCCCTTTTCCTTCTCCCAATTCTTCTTCCCCCCATCCTTTAAACTCTTACCTTCCTTGTACTCCTTTCCCCCCTTTCTCTGACTGGAAACCATCCCTCCCCCCCTTTCCAAAGGGTCCACTCCCTTTCCCTTCAAGATCGGCTTCAGAGGATGTGACCATGGGTGGCCACTGATTTCGGGGTTGGGTTTTAAGATCAAACAGACCTTCGGCCATGGGATACATCACCATGTCTGTGGCTATGACCATGGGAGGAACTGTCACATCCCGAAACTTCCCTAACCCATCCGACCCAATTCCGAACCCCTATGATCAAATCACAAATCCCGGGCCTCAGACTGTACCTTAGACAATTTCTCTTTCATCGGACATTCCGAACCCCATACTTCCTGTCCCAGATGTTTGCATTCCCATCCCGGACTTTCCACATTCCTGTCCCGGACTTTCCGCATTCCCGTCCCGGACTTTCGTATTCCTATCTCGGTTATCTCTTGACATATGTCACTTTCCTTTGACACTTCTTGACATCTACAGTTCCTAGCGATAATTCCCTTTCCCCTTGCTTCACAATTATTGTGCCATTGCCTTCAGTCATTATTCTCCCATTCTGACGCCATTCCAATTCATTCCTTACTTTCTTCCAGAAACCCGAAACTCCGATTCGTCCGACATACTTTTAACATCTTTATATCTTCCGGACTCTTCAGTATATAAACCCACGTGTACTCTCTGATATTTCCTTAGTTCGAATATCAACTAAATCCCATTCTGTCCTGATCCACTCTGAACCTCCTCAGTCCTTAAGTTGATCTTAGGATTGATCTCTGACCCTCCGCTCCAAAATCAAGGAACAGAACTCGTACAGGGGCGCAGCACATAAGCTGAAGCTGAAGTTCCTTACAACTCCGACCCCCCTCAGGGATTCCCACCAATCTCTGCCTTCTCCACACTCCAGACTATCTGGGAATTCTGGGAATGAACCCTGACTTAACAGGAACCCTGGCCCCAGCCACATGGTGTTCCCTAACTTGACCCTATATCCATGATTAGCTCCCCACTTAATGGCATGCACTGTCCACATACCAATATCTCATTGACAGTGTTAACTGCCTGCTTCCATTCATCCACTCCCACCTTCCCTCAAAGTTTTGCAACCACACTTTGGATCAGCTGAGCCACTTTCTCAGCAAAAGACTCAAACTCAGAATATTGTTGTTTGTAGATGAAGACATTTTTATTGAAATCAGTAATTGTTTGACAGACAGGTTGGGTGGATCTGAGCAGAGGGGTGAAATGATTTCAAAGCTGAGGTTAGGTTTACATAATAAACTGCATACTGACAACATTGCCCAAGCACAAAGACTGATTCGGTCCAGGAGTAGAATATCAACAAGACACAAGTCTAGGCATACCTTTTGCACACCATTTCACACCATTTCCCACCAAATCACCCATATTAACATTGATCATGTCTGACACACAAGCTCAAGGTAATGCCCCTGGCTGGGTCAGATTCGATGGTAAGCCTACAAATTCATTTTGCTCACCCAAACCAACCATTATCTTGCAGATCAACTGATGGAGATTGAACCACCATCTTCCTCAGATTTATTCTTAGCCCCATCCATTCCTTCCCAGACTTCCTCTTGGGACTTCTCAACCCCCCGAGGTTCCTCTATGAATCTCCCATTTTCATTTTCTCCATCATTTGAGCCCTCCAAGGTTCCTAGCCACCTAAGTGCTGAGTCCACTGCATCTGATGATCTGAGGTTTCCAACACCTCTGGTCATCCCTGACAGCAGTCTGGAACTGCCAACTCCACCCATGCTCAAGGACAGTCTGCTCCCCAGCCCACCATTCATTTTCAATGTGGAATCAGCCAGCACCTCTCAGGCGATTTTGTTGGAACCATCCGATCCCGAAATTCAACTTGGGCCAATTCCTACTGGAATGGCCTTGTTCGGTCAGACATTGCCTGCAGGCTGCTTATCCCAGGAATGCCTGGAATACATATTGAGGACATTAGTACAGCCCCCAATCCTGGGCAGTGATCTTCAGCCCGAGGACTTAGCTAGGTTGGAATACTGTAAGTCCCATTTAATTTCATTTCCATTTCACCATTCAAGCATATATCCAGATTGGCTGATGTTTGATGGGTATCAGTGGCCCTCCCACAGCATCACCCATTGAGCTGGCACCATGATAGATTTCTGATCATGGCCTATGTCCACTATGTGGATAGGTTCATGTATCTGACTGACCAACATGTGGAGATCTCAACTGAGATTCAAAGGCTTGATGATGCTATCAGCCACCTGGACAATGTGCTGGAAAGGATGGAGTAAAGTAACTGTATATACATAGATAGTCTATTTTATTGTATCAACTTTGTCTATCAACAATAAACAATTAGTAGGTACTTAGGATTTAAATCAGAAACTTATTTCCACCTTTTATGAACAGCTCTCCTCTCAGGGCTTTCCTCACTGAATTGGGTTGGTGCCTTTCGGCTTTGCTTTGGCCTTGACTGTTGCTTTTCTTGATCTGAAGAATACAGCTTGATCTCAAAGCTAACCCCATGCTAATACTCACTTACCATCTTCTGAGCTGTCATGATTTTCGGAATGTGGCCTGGCTGGCTTTGGGCCTCTGAGAGTTGGCTTCAGCCTTGATTTGAGGTTGCTCACTCAGCTTCCTTGCCACTTCCCTTGTTTCAACTTGTTCAGTGTTGGGTTGTTGTTTGGTAGCTTTCCGGGCTTTGGCCCCATGATGCCTTCTGTTGGAGTTCAAATGTCGTGTGGCTATGCCACAGCTTACTTAATCATGTACTTACTCTTTTCATTCGTTTGTACCCAGCTACCTCAGTGACTACTGCCTAGTACACTGAGCTTATATCTTACTACAGGTTATGAGCCCCGAGCTTCATAACTAAGTTAGAAGTCTCGAAGAAAAGTTGCTCAAGTCCTCAGAACAGTCCAAAAGATGTCTACAAGGAAATCCTGTGATGCACACTACAAGATCCCGAAGCTGGATGCTTCTGGGAAGAACTGGTCTTCATGGAAGGCCAGACTTGAAGTGACATTGACGGGGAGAAAATTGCTTGGCTACCTGCATGGCACAAAGCCAATGCCTATCAATCCCACAGTTGGGAAATCACCAGCATGGGTGCCAACAACACCAGCTGAGATAGCTGAGGTAGCAGATTATGAAGAGGACCTCAAGGAATGGACCGAAAAAGATGCCCTCATATGAGACCTAATCGCCACTGCAATCCCTGATTCCCTCTTTATCCACCTTGTATCAAAATCCTCTGCCAATGAATACTACGAGACACTGAAGAGTCAATTCCAAGACCATTCGTTGGTTGTTGGCATCGAGCTGAGACGTCAGCTCAGCGAGATGAAATTAAAGGATGGCGGTGATGCCCGAGCTCACCTCAACAAGATGGTTTTGATCCGTGAGGACCTTGCATCCATAGGACGACCAGTTTCAGACGAAGACCTATTCAACATGGTCTTCACTTCACTCCCATGCAGCTATAATTCAGTCCTTTCGTCAATTTTGTCAAGCATGAAGTTGCATAGCAGAACCATTACTTCCGACACCTTCATATCCCTCATACTCGACGAGCACGACCACCTGAAATCCCAAACGGAAAGTCAATGATGCATGTTCTGTTAAAACATCTTGTACACACCGTCAATGGGAGTAACCCTTGTGTCCATTAGCCGGCTTGCAGCTGCAGGATATGCTGCTCTATTTTGCAATGTGGTCTGTTGCATATTCAACCCTCATAAAAAACTGCTAGGGGAAGTACCAGTCAGCAACGGCCTATATCGTGTACAACACCCAGCTATCTTTGCAGGCACGGCAGGAGCAGTTGAAACTCTTACCATGGAAGACCTCCACACGTGATTGTCACACATTGGACCAGCTACTACTTGCAAGATGTTAGTGAAGGGAATGGTAGAGGGAGTCAAGCTTGACCCACATCATGAGAGCATGGGGCAATGCAAGTCCTGTGAATATGTGAAGGCTACTCATAAGCCTATTGGGAAGATTTGTGAGCTGCAATGCTGTGAAAAGTTCAGCGACAAGGTGCATACAGACCTCTGGGGACCCTTGCCTACCCAAACTCCTGGCAAGAAGAGCTATTACACATCGTTCATGGATGACTATATGCGCTTACCCATGTATATCTGCAGACCTCGAAATCCAAAACCTTCAATTCCTACAAGGAATACAAAGCCTGGGCCAAGATGCAGCACGGGATGTCAATTAAATGGCTGTGATTGGACCAGGGGGGGAGTACCTGAGCAATGAGTTTACCTGTCACTTGAAAGCAGCAGGGATGGAGCAACGACTCACCGTGCATGACACCCCGCAGCACAACGGTGTCGCTGAGTGACTCAACGATACGCTCATTAAATGTGTTCGCGCCATTATGCATGGGACAGGACTCCCAAAATTCCTGTGGGGCGAAATGTTAGCACACATCATCTATATGAAGAATCACACAGCATTGCGAGTGCTCAATGACAAGACACCATATGAGCTGCTGTATGGGAAGTGGCCAAATATATCAAACATACCATGCTGGGGTAACCATGTATGGGTACACAACCCAAACGGCTCCAAACTTGACGCAAGAGCACACGAGGGGCATTGGGTGGGCTTTGACGCTGAGAGCAGGGGCCACCGCATGTACTTTGAGGACCATCATATGGTTGCTGTCAAACAAAATGTCTCATTCAAGAGATGTGAGGTGCCAGTATTGAGTCCAAGAGGCCTGCAGATCGAGAGGGAGAAAAGGAAAGGGTTGGACAATGATCAGCATGCTGATCTCAAGGATCCAGCAATGGCCAATGTACCCAAGCCCCCACCTCACTCCTCTGTCACCACAGAGCCTCCCGTTGCACCCAATAACCCTGATGCACCATCTTTGACTAGTCTTGATCCACTGGGCCTGGATTTTGAACATCCACCTGTGCAAACCCTCAGGTGCTCAACTCGTCAACAAACTGAAACTGTCACATCCCGAAACTTTCCCAACTCATCCAGCCCAATTCCGGCCCCCTATGATCAAATCCCAAATCCCGAGCCTCGGACTTTACCTTAGAAGATTTCTCTTTCATCAGACATTCCAAACCCCGTATTTCCCGTCCCGGGCTTTCGCATTCCCAACCCAGACTTTTGTATTCCTATCTCGACTATCTCTTGACATATGTCACTTTCCTTTGACATTTCTTGACACCTATAGTTCCTATCAATTCCCTTTCCCCTTGCTTCACAATTATTGCGCCATTGCCCTCAGTTACTATTCCACCATTCTGATGCCATTCCAATTCATTCCTTACTTTCTTCCAGAAACCCAAAACTCCGATTCGTCCGACATACTTTAACATCTTTATATCTTCCGGACTCTTCAGTATATAAATCTGCTTGTACTCTCTGATATTTCCTTAGTTCGAATATCAACTAGATCCTGTTCTCTCCTGTTCTGCTTCACTCTGAAACCCTTCAGTCCTTAAGTTGACCTTAGGATTGTCTTCTGACCCTCTACTCTGAAATCAAGGAACAGAACTCATACAGGGGCACAGCACATAAGCTGAAGCTGAAGTTCCTTACCCCTCTGACCCCCCTCAGGGATTCCTGACCAATCCCGCCATTCCACGCACTCTGGACTATCCGGGAATTCCGGGATTGAACCCGGACTTGACAGAAACTCACTATATGCAAATGCTATGCGACAGCATGGGCACGCATGACAGACGAGAAGGGGAACCAAAATTTCCCCCAGGTCTTCAGCCTGTTGAGGGCCAACGTGAGAGTGGTGGAGAAAGTGTGGGAGGAGTTGCTGATGCCAGCACACAGTGGGAATTGGAAGGTGAAAATTCCGCTTATGCAATGTTCGCAGGAACTTGCAAGGCCGAAGCATTGGAACCATGCACCGTGAATGAGGCTTGTTTGCAGCCAGATTGGCCTCGATGGGATGAAGCAATCAAATCCGAGCTCAAAAGTCTTGGCGACATGCATACATGGGATGTAGTGCAATGACCACTGCCAAACATCAACGTCGTCAACTGCAAATGGGTGTTCAAGATCAAAAAGAACTCAGCAGGTGAAATTGACAAGTGCAAAGCTTGTCTCGTCACACACGGATTCATGCAAGTTCAAGGGGTGGATTACTATGAAACTTATGCCCCCATAGCTCGCCTCACATCCCTCCGTCTCATCTTAGCCATCACTGCATGTCACGACTGGGACATTGATGTTTTTGACTTCCACAGTGCCTTCCTAAATGGGAAATTGGATGATGACGAGATCATTTACATGGAACTCCCACCTGGTTTTGACACAGGCAGTCGAGACCTTGTTGCCCATTTACACGTAGCACTTTACGGATCCAAGCAGGGGGAACTTGCTGCACTGGGATTTCGCCGCACTGATGCTGATTGGGGAGTTTTTGTAGTGAAAATAGGCATTCATTTACTCATCTTAGCCTCGCACATCTCCAACTGCATGGTAACAGGAAGCTTGAAGGAACTCGTCAAAGCCTTCAAGGCTGAAATCGGTTCATGACTCAAAATCACTGACCTTGGGCCTATCAGCTGGCTACTCGGTATGTAAGTGACTTGCGATCGTGACGCTCACACTCTATCCATCTCACAAGAGCCATTCGTCGAGGCAATACTTGTCAAATATAATTTCACTGACCAGAACCTGTCTCCATCCCCATGGACCCAAATGTTCAACTCTCGCAAAACCAGTCCCCGAAATCTGCCATCGAAATCGCCAAGACGCGCCAAGTGCCATTTCATGAAGCCTTAGGTTCACTCATGTACCTTGATGGACATAGCATTCATTGTCTCTACTCTAGCCCAGTTCACTGAAAACCCTGGGTGGACTCACTGGGAGGCACTAAAGTGTGTCTACCGCTATCTTGTAGGGATGAAGGGTTGGTCACTGACCTATGGTACAGAGTCGAAGGGTCTTGTTGGCTATGCCAATGCTGACGGTGCATCGCAGGAACATTGTCACACTATAACAGGCTACGCTTTCCTCATTGATGGGGGATCCATTTCCTGGGGATTGAAGAAGCAAGAGCTCGTTACCCTCTCGACCACGGAAGCAGAATACGTCGCAGCCATGCATGCCGTGAAAGAAATTATCTGGCTATGTCGCCTTATCAGCGAGGTATTCCGGCCTCTCAAGCACCTGACTACTCTCTATAGCAACAACCAATCCGCCATTGCGCTTACCAAGGACAGAAATTATCACGCTCGTACGAAGCATATTGATATTCACTACCATTTTATTTGTTTCTCTATTTCTAATGGTTCTATTCATATCCTCTATTGTCCTACTGATAACATGGTTGCCAATACCCTCACAAAAGCTTTACCTAGTACGAAGGCGAAGCACTTCACTTCAGAACTTGGACTTCGTGCTGTTTGAGGGGGCATGTTGGAGTTCAAATGTCATGTGGCTATGCCACAGCTTACTT
Organism: Gyrodon lividus; assembly: GCA_014904945.1. Lineage (NCBI taxonomy): Eukaryota > Fungi > Basidiomycota > Agaricomycetes > Boletales > Gyrodontaceae > Gyrodon > Gyrodon lividus. The sequence continues at coordinate 204,068 of MU127421.1, read as the reverse complement.
AATCATGTACTTGCTCTTTTCATTCGTTCGTACCCAGCTACCTCAGTGACTACTGCCTAGTACACTGAGGTAAGACTATTACTATTGCTACTCTCGTCTACTCACATTGCTAATACTCCTGTAGCTTATATCTTACTACAGGTGAATACAGTGACTACTGCCTAGTACACTGAGCTTATATCTTACTACACCTTCACCCTTGGCTTCATCATTCTTGGGTCATTAACTATGTCTTGTTGTATCAGGAATTATATTTGGATAAGACAGTCATGAGATGTTGTTAAGTCTGGGTTCGTTCCCCGAATTCCTGGATTGTCCGGAGTGCAGAGAAAGCGGGGTTGGGAGGAATTCCTGAGGGGGGTCGGAGTGGTAAGGAACTTCAGCTTCAGCTTATGTGCTGCGCCCCTGTACGAGTTCTGTTCCTTGATTTCGGAGTGGAGGGTCAGAGGTAGAGATCAAACCTAAGATCAACTTAAGGACCGAGGAAGTTCAGAGGGGATCAGGAAAGAACAGGATTTAGTTGATATTTTCAAACTAAGGAAATATCAGAGAGTACACGCGGGTTTATATACTGAAGAGTCCGGAAGATATAAAGATGTTAAAGTATGTCGGACGAATCGGAGTTTTGGGTTTCCAGAAGAAAGGAAGGAATGAATCGGAATGGCGTCAGAATGAGAGAATAATGACTGAAGGCAATGGTGCAATAATTGCGAGGCAAGGGGGAAGGGTATTATCAATAGGAACTGTAAATGTCAAGAAGTGTCAAAGGAAAGTGACATATGTCAAGAGATAACCAAGATAGGAATACGAAAGTCTGGGACGGGAATACGGAAAGTCCAGGATGGGAATGCAGAAAGTCCAGGACGGGAAGTATGGGGTTCGGAATGTCCAATGAAAGAGAAATCATCTAAGGTAAAGTCCGAGGGCCAGGATTCGAGATTTGGTCATAGGGGCTCGGAATTGGGCCGGATGGGTTAGGGAAGTTTCGGGATGTGACAGATGTACTCACCCCCTGATTTCATATGGCCCAAATGGCTGGGCCCTTGCTGTCCAGCAGTACCTCCTGAATCTTCCCTGTCAGTATCATGTCTCCACCCAGACACATTTCCATTGTCCTGGTCATTCAAGCCTTTTCTCCATTGCTAACCATCAAGACTAGATCAACCTTCCCTTTCTTCATGTTCTTCTTCCGTGGCTGAACCTCAGCATCGGATTCATTGTCAGCATTGAGATCAGCTTCCATCTCACCCCCATCTGACAATCCCGAGTTTACAAGCTTGGTCTTGGCATACTCCATCCATCTTTGATGAGCTCCACCCCATTAAATCCTGCTCCATTTCTGATCTCATCATTGATGTCATATCTATGGCCTGGTTAGCATTCCAAATACCTTTGGCTTGTGGATTTCAAGCTTGGTCACTTAGTGAGTGGTCATGATCTGGCCAGCTTTGTCTTTCCAGGCAGCCAGGATGGCTACTCTCATCCCACATCTCTTCCACACCTCCTCTGCAAACTCCCTCA
>MU127421.1:0-202322 GCA_014904945.1 Gyrodon lividus | reverse complement strand
GACCCATTGTCTTCCTCTATTATCTTCTGAATTTCCATCCTCTTCTGTACCTTTATCACATCCCTAGAAGTGAAACTCTTTCTATACTTTACCATGGGTTTGGTAGTTCTTTTTCAGCTATGGTTGTAAAGCCAGTTATTGTACATCTCTTCCGAAACATAAACATCAGCTGAAAATCCCACATGACATGTAGGACTCACCTCCTTCTGGCCATCCCATTCCTCTATGTTCATCCTTTCCACCATATCCAACTTCTTCACTTCCTTATGCACTGCCCTATACACTCCAGGCCTGTTCCTCTTGTTCTTCCATGCTTTCAAATGAGATTTGAGGATATCTATTTCCTCCTCTGACAGCTTCTGGGAAGCCTTGGTCCCAACAGATACACTGCTAGCTCTACTAGATGGTTCACAAGGCATGATATTGATATTGTTCAAAGGGTGTGTTTCGAAAGTTGGTAGTGTCTTGTCAGTCCCTACCCAAATCCTCAATTGCTTCATTGACATCATATGCTGTAAACATGATTGCCAACATTGCCAAACTTCGGAATCTTCTGATCAATCTTCCTTCATGCTGTAATACCCCTTGATTCATCTTATTATAGACACCTTCCCTCCCCATTTGGCAATTTAGTTGGTGTCTGCCCTGATTGCTACCCTTGTGTGGGTTCCGACATGCCTTATCTAGTAATTTACATAACATAGATGCCATCAAACTTTGATATCTGACATGCACCTCGAATGACACATGAGTTAGAGGAATGACAAGGTGATTAGTTGGCTACTGGAAGGTGTGCTGTCTGGTCAGAGAATTGTGTTGAGATCCAGTCCTCTTGTTGTCTAGCCATGCCAAAAGTAAAGTATGTTTCTGTAGATGCTCATAGTCCTGTAGTGGAGGTTCAGTGGAAGACCATCCAAACCACCCAAGGTCCAAAGACTAAATTGGTGAAAGTCACTCCAGACAAGAAAAGGCCAAGGAAGAGGTCCCCAAGAAATACCCCATCTGCTGGCCATGACTTCCAAACATATGACCAAGGTGATTTCTATGACATGTGTCAAGTCTGGGTTCAATCCCAGAATTCCTGGAGAATCTGGAGCACGGGGAATAGTGAAGGGGGTTGGGAATCCCTAAGGGGGTCAGGGGGGCAAGGGACTTTGGCTTCAGCTTATGTGCTGTGCCCCTGTACAAGTTCTGTCCCTTAATTTTAAGGCAGAGGTTTGGAAGACAATGCTAAGATCAACTTAAGGACTGAGAGAGGTTTCAGAGTGAAGCAGAGACTTTGGAGGATAGAACAGGATTTAGTTGATATTTGAACTAAGGAAATATTACAGAGCATACTGCAATTGTCCAGGAAGTCCAGATCCTCACATCCAGCTACTCAGTGCAGGTCTATTTCCTGCCAGCACTGCTTGCCCAAGCACAGTCTTCACCTTCCAGGTACTGGATGACTTCCTTTGGGACAATGTGGAATGTGGGACTGCAGCAATGAATTATCTCAGCAAGCTGAAGAGGATCACTTCCAATGTGTTCCTTCACTTGGTTCTGGTGAGATTCTCCACTACATATATGTACTACATGTCTCGGGCCTGATAGTGGAGTAGGATCAGTACAGAGAGCTCCTTTGGGTGGCCAGGATCTGGAGAGTTCTCAAGCTTCTGAAATGGAATGGCTTTGGGCATGACCTGAGGGCCATCAGATCAGGCCAACTGGTCCTCTTTTGCCCAGCATGTCCACATAAGGGGGTAAATTTGGATCCAGAAATAGACAAGGATATGTCTAGGCAAGCCCCTAAGGATCAATCTGGAAGGCTGTCAAGTCCAGGTTCTTTCCCGGAATTCCCGGATAGTCTGGAGTTGCGGAGGGGGCGGGGTTTTGCGGGAATTCCTGAGAGGGGTCGGAGGGGTAAGGAACTGCGGCTTCAGCTTATGTGCTGCGCCCCTGTACGAGTTCAGTTCCTTAATTTAAGGGCGGAGGGTCGGAGGTTGGTCCTAAGGTCAACTTAAGGACTTAGAGGATTGGAAGGGAGGTGATCAGGAAGGAACAGGATTTAGTTGATATTTGAACTGAGGAAATATCAGAGAGTACACGCGGGTTTATATACTGAAGGGTCCGGAAGATATAAAGATGTTAAAGTACTATTGGACGAATCGGAGTTTCGGGTTTCCGGAGGAAGGGAAGGAATGAATCAGAATGGTGTCAGAATGGTAGAATGATGACTGAAGGCAATGGCGCAATAATTGCGAAGCAAGGGGGAAGGGAATTATTGATAGGAACTGTAAATGTCAAGAAGTGTCAAAGGAGAGTGACATATGTCAAGCAATAACCGAGATAGGGATACGAAAGTCCGGGACGGGGATATGAAAGTCCAGGACGGGAATACGAAAGTCCGGGACGGGAATGCGGAAAGTCCGGGACGGGAAGTACGGGGTTCGGAATGTCCGATGAAAGAGAAATTGTCTAAGGTAAAGTCCGAGGGCCAGGATTCGGGATTTGGTCATAGGGGTTCGGAATCGGGCCGGATTGGTTAGGGAAGTTTTGGGATGTGACAAAGGCCAACTGACAATTCCATGGTAGCTGGAAATATTCTCAAACCATCATCATGGATGGAAACTTCAAGGCCAAGTGTATGCATGACAAGATGCTGGATGATCAGGTATTTCTCATGGATGGCAAGGGCTACATGGTGGATTGGGACTACTTGAAGGATGCAAAAGACTCTCCAGAGGTAGGACCGAGGACCAAGCCCAAAGTGCTGAAGTGCTGACTTACCAATGGCAGAGGTCAGACTGTAATAACCATCGGGCGGTGAACCAGGCCAATGCCCATAGGCATAAGTTGGAATTGGGGGGTGTGCATGTGCCTGGCATGGATGTTTCATTCCACATTCCCTTGTAGACTTTCAAAAAGGAGAAAGGTACAGCATGTGTCACATCCCAAAACTTTCCCAACCCATCCAGCCCAATTCCGGCCCCCTATGATCAAATCCCAAATCCCGAGCCTCGGACTTTACTTTAGAAGATTTCTCTTTCATCGGACATTCCAAACCCCATATTTCCCATCCCGGACTTTCGCATTCCCAACCCGGACTTTTGTATTCCTATCTCGGCTATCTCTTGACATATGTCACTTTCCTTTGACATTTCTTGACATCTACAGTTCCTATCGATAATTCCCTTCCCCCTTGCTTCACAATTATTGTGCCATTGCCCTCAGTCATTATTCCACCATTCTGACACCATTCCAATTCATTCCTCACTTTCTTCCAGAAACCTGAAACTCTGATTCATCCGACATACTTTAACATCTTTATATCTTCTGGACTCTTCAGTATATAAACCTGCTTGTACTCTCTGATATTTCCTTAGTTTGAATATCAACTAAATCCTGTTCTCTCCTGCTCTGCTTCACTCTGAAACCCCTTCAGTCCTTAAGTTGACCTTAGGATTGTCTTCCGACCCTCTGCCCTGAAATTAAGGAACAGAACTCATACAGGGGTGCAGCACATAAGCTGAAGCCGAAGTTCCTTACCCCTCCGACCCTCCTCAGGGATTCTCGACCAACCCCACCATTCTGCACGCTCTGGACTATCCGGGAATTCCAGGATTGAACCCGGACTTGACAAGCATGCCTAAATTGGTCTGGCCAACCACCCACTTACCCCATGTCAAAGACAGGTGAACATGGACTATGCACTGAGCCATGCTCTCAGACACAACATGGCAGGGATCCAAAGGGTCCTCACATTCTATGACATTAATTGTCAATACATGAAGTGCTTCAGACAGAGGGTATCCTCAAACTCATATCTGAGCATCCCAACTGAGATCAGCCTCATACTGAGCATTGGCCTGTGGCATGTCCATGGCCACTGGAATGAATGCTTTGCAAGATATTAATATTCTCCTGGGTTCATTCAAGGAGCAGGTAGAGTTGAGGGAGAGATTATAGAGACTCTGTGGGCAATCTTGAATGTGATTTCAGGTTCAGCCCAGGGGATGTCAGCTCCCCATCTGCAAGAACTATTGAACTTTCAGATAAATGACTCCAATTTCCAGAAGATGATTTGAATGGGTGAGACCAGTCTGCTCTGTCGGTTGTCATGGCTGATTTCTGTTAGCTGGAAGCATTCATCAGAAACTCAAGATGGCATTGACCAGCAAGGAAGAGGCAGTTGGTGAAGCAGGGAAGAAAGGCCATGAAGGAAAGAGAAGGAAACCCTGTGGCCATGGATCTTCATGAGATCAGATTGGACTCTGGTAATTCTTCTTTGCATCCGCATGTCAGCTAGCTAAAGAAGCTTCTCCAGCCCTGACAATGAAAAACATCAAGCTTGCCATGCTATTGGGATCTCGCTCCATGACTTTGAGCCGAAGGGGTTCCAGTACTTGGCTTGCTCAGGGGTTGCAAATCCAACAATCACAGATCCAGCTCAAGTTGGAGGCCTGTTCTTCTGGTCATCAGTGCACAGAAGCTCAAAGGCTGGCCCTGGCAAGGAAGAGGGATTGGCTAGGGACAGAAATCTGCAACTTCATCTTGAATGCTGCTTCATTCATATGTAGGGTCGGCACTCAAGGATCCGATGCAGCCGACCATGATGAGGAAGACTGGATTGATGACATAGGATCTGATGATAATGCTGAAGTAGCCTTCAGAAATCTTGATCCTTACCATGCTGAAGATCATCTCCCCTTCCCATCCTCCATGGGTAGACAGGCTTGCAAGGACTTAGGTATAGATTGGTTGGCAGAGGAAGAACTGGAACTCAGAAAAGGTCAAGCCAATGACTGCCTGCATCATCTGAGGATGGCATTGGCCGAGAAGTCAGTTCTCTTCCAGACCAAGCTTTGGTATGCCAGTGGCCAGACCCACACAACTTGGGCATGGGACAAGATCAATGCCATAGAGCTAACTGTGAAAAGGCATGCTGACGAGCCATGATATCACTGCAGGCCAACAAAGACACTCTGATCCAGTATAGGCTGCTTGGTCCTGAGCACATCAGGGTCAGTGCCATAGTATCCAACCCAAATGCCCAGGGCAATCGGGACTCCACCTTGGCCTGGTTCTGGACCATGGATGTGCAAAGGGATTTGGAACTGAATGATTGGATGTCTGAATGTATGTTTCAATCTTACTTTTTGGTTGCTCATGGACCAAGTTAACACTTTCGGGTACTTCAGTTTATCAGGGTCATTGGCTCAGAGCAAAGGCTCTCAAGGACCGATGAGAAGAGGAAGTAGAACTCCTCAGAGCAGAAGGGCAATGGACAAGTAACTTCTTTGATTACAAGGCAAGGTCATGGGGTGCCCTATTGCAGGCCTCTGAGAGGCAAGGCCAGGTGGGACATGCTTGCCATGCAGCCAGGACTCAAGCCAATTTCGAGAGACTTCAGGATCATTGTAAGGAATTGTTACAAAATTAGCAGAAGCTGGATTTGTGTCACATCCCGAAACTTTCCTAACCCATCCAGCCCAATTCCAGCCCCCTATGATCAAATCCCAAATCCTGAGCCTCGGACTTTACCTTAGAAGATTTCTCTTTCATTGGACATTCCAAACCCCATATTTCCCATCCCAGACTTTCACATTCCCGACCCGGACTTTTGTATTCCTATCTCGGCTATCTCTTGACATATGTCACTTGCCTTTGACATTGTTCCTATCGATAATTCCCTTCCCCCTTGCTTCACAATTATTGTGCCATTGCCCTCAGTCATTATTCCACCATTCTGACACCATTCCAATTCATTCCTCACTTTCTTCCGGAAACCCGAAACTCTGATTCATCCGACATACTTTAACATCTTTATATCTTCTGGACTCTTCAGTATATAAATTCGCTTGTACTCTCTGATATTTCCTTAGTTCGAATATCAACTAAATCCCATTCTCTCCTACTCCACTTCACTCTGAAACCACTTCAGTCCTTAAGTTGACCTTAGGATTGTCTTCCGACCCTCTGCCCTGAAATTAAGGAACAGAACTTGTACAGGGGTGCAGCACATAAGCTGAAGCCAAAGTTCCTTGCCCCTCTGACCCTCCTCAGGGATTCCTGACCGACATCCGCCATTCCACGCACTCTGGACTTATCTGGGAATTCCGGGATTGAACGCAGACTTGACAATTTGGATGTATTTGTGACAGAATCTAGAAGAGGGCAGGAGTTGCCCAAAGCTCAGCTGCTGTCTAGATGGACGGAAACGACTTGTTCATTTACCCAGAAGAGGGCAGGAGTTGCCCAAAGCTACAGTACATTAGCTAGGAATAAAACTAAGTAGATCTGAACTCACCTCAGCTGCTGTCTAGATGGACGAAAACGACTGAGGTGCTGATAGACTGAAGAGAAATATATATACTATGGATGGAGGTATACTCGTATTATATTACCTGGAATGAACCTGAGGGAAGAATATAAAGTGTAGTAATAGATGCAGTAAATGGAAAGTTAAAAAGGTTAAGTGAACACAAGGGTTGTGTGGTCACAGTTCCGGTGCTTCCGCTTCTGGAAGGAGCGCGAGAATTTCGGAAGCAGTCTCAGAACATAGTGGTTCCAAGGTGGTTCCAGCTGGAAGCATTTGAACTTATGTTGACATGGTTCCGAGGCCAGAAGGCCAGCACCATCTGGTCCTTAGGGTTGAATACTGACAATTTGCAATGAACTGTTGGGTTATTGTGATGTATATTGTTTGTTTCCAGTTCATCTTTTCAATATAAAAAACCCCAGACTGAATCCTCTTACTTGCCCATCACATTTACAATGCCACAATCATCCTACACCCCAAGCCAACAAGGTTTCCAGGACATGCTGGAGTACATTGGCTGGAGATTTGAATTTATCCGACAGGCCTTACAATCCAACTCCTTCAACCCTGATCAACAAAGGAGAAATCTGCCATCGGAAGTGGTAGGTGTTGATTTAGTATGCTTTTGTCTGATCTTACCCTGCTCCCAGGCCATGGCCACCCAGCTGATCTCAACTGCGGTAATGCATGGGTGGACATTAGACATCCCCCATACAGTTCAGATGATCATCAATCCCAAACATGCTGATGCTGCATTCCCCAATCAGGAGTATCAGCTGGTGAGAACTGACCCAGGATTTCCATGGCCTTGGTGGTCAGACCATATGGTACAACCAGAGATCTATGTACAATGTCCGTGGAATGATCTCTGTGAGCTTCATGCTCAATTCATGCCTCAATATGCTGGGGTAAGTTTCCGTTCAGTCCATTCCCCTGTCCCACTTGACTCATTCCCTATTGTTTAGCTTTTGATCACTCCAGTAGGCCCTCCACCAATCTGCACTGACCAACAACAGATTGAGCCAGCACACAGGCGGGCTTTGGAGACAAGGATAGCTTTGTCTAGAGAGCTCACCCAAGTATGTGATGAGATGCAGTTGACCATGGAAAGGATAGTGCAGATGGAGGAACATTGGTCTCCTGAGGACATCCTTGCAGAGATCCAATCCTCTGACAGGAATTCTAAATACCAGTGGCCATTCATGTAGGGAATTTTTATTCTACTCTGTAGCAATGTTCATAGACACTGCCAACTTGTATAATAAGTGAGGGAGGTCCCTCTGTCTGACCCAATCACATATGTGAACTCCCACCCCCTCATGGACATTATCTCTCATATGGTAGGCTAGGCAAACCCTATCAGAAACCAAATGTGGCACCCCATGCCAAAGTACCTTTCCAGAAATTTTCAATAGGGTGCCAGGCCCATACCCCAGCCTGACCCCAATGCTATCCAAATTTATGTGTAGGTCAGGATCCCCCCCTATGGTAGCCAACATGTCCAACCACTGAGCCCTACAGTTGAGATCCCATTGGAAAGGGGTGGCCCAATTGATGATGACCAACATTGCCAAATATACTGAGAACCACTCAGAAAGGATGGCCGTCATTTTGGTGTCTTCAGTGGACTCGGCCAGTTTCAGCAGGGCCTCCCTTCCAGATGCATAGAGGTCGGGATGCATGGCCAGCAGGGCTGCCAAAAGGACTGCAGTTTACAGGGAGCTAGCTCTGAGCCATTCCCGAGGTCCAGAATTGCCATGGGAGTCTTTGAGGAGGGCCAATACCTTGGGTTGATGTCTAAATGGCTAGTTCTGTCAGGACGGCTTCAGTGTGAATGAAGCCAAAAGTTTCTTACCACCCGGCCTTGCTGGTACCAAGCTGGAGATAATTCAATTGCACCTGTGATCTCTCCCTCAAACAGGGCCTGGTCGGTCCTCCAAAACCTGAAGTTGCTGACACTCCTGGATAAATCTGGGAATAACAATTCCAGGTTTTTGGAACAGTCCCGCTAACCAAAGTCATCAATGAGGCATCTATGGAAATTTAACTTGGGGAGCTCACCTGGAACTCTTCAGATAGTACCCCAGGCAGATACCATGCCAGAATTACCCCAGTCCGGTCCAATAGAAGGGTTGGGTCTGAGTCCTGCTCCATAGGGAATTTGTCCTTTAAGAATTTCTCTCTTTCTGAATTTGTTCCAGTCTCCTTTGGCCTCAACATCTCAGCCATCCTTCAGATGTCAATGGGGAAGCTCCCTGAGACAATATTAATAAATATCTATGTACTCGGAGATCACTTGCTTTGATTCTGATAAGCCCTTGCCATTGAATTGACTATCTATCGGCTTGGAAAAGAGCCAGTAAAGGAATGCATGTGTCGGGTAGTGCAGGAGTCGGTTGGGCAGGGTGGCCAATGGCTTTCAGGAATCGCTTGACCATGTATTTGGCAATAATATCAGACATGCAAAGTCTCCAATGAGATGGAATGTCCATTGTAGAGGTAGATTGAATGGAATGTAGATCACTCAGCCAAGGGGGCTGCTGTCAACTCGGCAGCTGATTTGAGATTGTTTGGCCCAATGCTGATGGACTATGGCAGGATTCCTGATCCCTGTGGCTGATGGGATTCCTTGCCTCAGCCGATCCCATACCTAGGGGCCATGCCTCAGCCCACCTCATATGCACAGCCTACTGTCACAACCAGTCAGTCAAATGGAACGGCTCATTTGTTGTGAAATAGAGACTGGGATATTACTTGGTGCATCTGATACTGACGGGCCGCTGATCCCTTGGGCTGCCTGACACTTTCGGGCTGTCCATCCATCAGCCTACCCAAGACATATGGGTTACCCATACCTTGGCCCACTGGAGACCTACAAAATCACTCATCCCTTGGTTCACCCCATCCCCATGGTACACACTCACCACCATTCCAGGGGCCCACCCATTACTAATGAAATCCTATTGAAATATCTCTTTGCCCATCCTACACCTGTGGGTCACCCCTTGCTCGGCCAATCCGAGACCTACTGACCATCCATCACTTGGCCCATATGGGACTTTTGGGTTGCCCCTCCCTTGGCCCACCCAAGACCTTTGGGGGTCACATTGCTCGGCCCACCCGAGGGCTACAGTGCATGCATTCCTTGGCCCATACAACACCTATGGGTTACCCATCCCTCGGTCCATCTGACACCTATGGGTCACCCATCCCTCAGCCCATCTGCAACTTTTGGGTCGCCCCTCCCTTGGCCCACCCAAGACCTATGGGGAATGCATTCCTTGGCCCATCCAACACCTACAGGCCACCCATCCCTCAGCCCAGCCAAGACCTATGGGTTGCCCCTCCCTTGGCCCACTCAAGACCTATGGAGAATGCATTCCTCGGCCCATCCAACACCTACAGGGAATGCATTCCTCAGCCCATCCAACACCTATGGGTCACCCATCCCTCAGCCCACCCAATGTTATGGTAGAACCATTCTAACCCCTTTTCTTTTCTTCCTTTTCACGTGACTCTGTACCATCACATATGATCCCTTCCCTCTTTTGACCCTTTGTACAACCAGTGACTCCAGGCAAAGTCCCTGACCTTATCTTTCTTCTGTCATATTCTATGACCTTCCACTCAATGGTGTTTATCCCTCTTATCTTTAGTTACCTTGAACGATACCTACTTTGGATACCTTGGTCCGTGCACCATTCCCTGTAGTATAAAGACCTGTACTCTACTTGGTTACAACCCAAGTTAGATCTACACAATACATAGCTTAACCAGCTATCTCTTGGTCTGAGAACTTGCTTCACCAATTGGCCTATAGTCTTCCAGTAAAGACTTCTGATAGATCTTGCCCTACTTGACAATAGGGCTCATTGGTGTTATCTGATCGAGCTCTCACAACCTCATCAGTGTAACAAAAGATCTAACTTCTTACTCGATACTGCCTTTGTGCAGACTGATTGAACAAGACATGGTCTCCATTCGGAACTGCAAACAAACCTTCTTCTAGAAGAAAGAACACCAGAACCTGACAAGGTCCTTACCCCAAAGGCCTTGACCTGAATGACAGATTTGCTCTTAAACAAGACACAAAAGATCTCCCACCTGATTCTTCCATGGAAGACAATTCACCAGAGTCCTTCAAAAGCTCTGACTGTGACCCCATCGAACCCAAGAACCCTGATGATGAGTTTTCCATCACTGAACCCACAGATCCCAACAACAAACCAATGATGACCTCCAAAGCCCCAGAACTAAAGATTGGCACCCCCTCTGCCTTTGACAGCAACACTGACAACGCCACCCGATGGATGTACTCTGTTATATCCTACTTCAAACTCAATGATCATGTCTACAACAGCGACAAGAAAAAGATCATTGCCACCCTTAGTTTCATGAACAAGGGAACAGCTGCTTCATGGGCCAAAGCCTACTATGAAGCTGCTGGAAATAAAGGATGGGGAAAGTGGAGCAACTTCACCCAAAGCTTCAAGACCGTGTTCGTAGTCTCCAATATCAAAGGACTGTGCTTGCCAAACTCACTTCTCTGACTCAATGCCACTGTGGCTCCCTTGAGAAGTTCAACACTGAATTCCGGCTCCTGAAAAGCCGATCGGGTGTGACTGATGAGTCTGCCCTTATTTCCTCGTACACCAACGGTCTTGAGAGGAATCTCTTGACCTGAATCTTGAACATGAATACCATCCCCAACACCATCAACAAGTGGATTGCTAAAGCTGAGCACTTCCACATACAGAACCAGTGCATCAAGGTGCTACAAAACCGATCCACCTATCCCCAACCTTCCACTTCCTCAACCTCTATCCCTGATCCTGATGCCATGGACATCGACTCTATCCAACTCACACCTGTCAAGAGGGCTGAGTATATGAAGAAGGGACTGTGCTTTGTCTGCGGGAAACAAGGACATCGCTCCACCGACCACAAGAACAGTTGCCTTCCCCAGAAAACTTTCTCCCCTGGACTGACTCCCATCAAGACGGTAGAGATCCCCACTAAAACACCATCCTCTGTAGAAAAGTCCATCTCTGAACTCCAGAAGAACAACTCTGAAGCCGAGATGTTGGATGTCCTCAAAGTCTGGTTTGAAAATCCCAAGACGCTCCCAATGCCCTCCCCATCACCAAGATCAGATTAGATGGGCAGGATTTTTAGAAAGGAGAACCAAATCAACGCAGACCTCTTCTAGAACAACTCCTGTAATAGTAGCTGAGCAAACTTCTAAATTGATGCACATTCCAACTGCCATTTTCACTACTAAGACAGGAAAATTCATCAACACCTGAGCCCTTCTTGACTGTGGAGCAGCTGCCTGTCACATCCCAAAACTTCCCTAACCCATCTGGCCCAATTCCAAACCCCTATGATCAAATCCCGAATCCCGGGCCTCAGACTTTACCTTAGACGATTTCTCTTTCATCAGACATTCCAAACCCCATACTTCCCATCCTGGACTTCTGCATTCCCATCCCGGACTTTCCGCATTCCCGACCCGGACTTTTGCATTCCTGACCCGGACTTTCGTATTCCTATCTTGGCTATCCCTTGACATATGTCACTTTCCTTTGACACTTCTTGACATTTACAGTTCCTATCGATAATTCCCTTTCCTGAGTTCGAATATCAACTAAATCCCGTTCTTTCCTGATACACTTCACTCTAAACCTCCTCAGTCCTTAAGTTGACCTTAGGATTGATCTCCAACCCTCCACTCTGAAATCAAGAAACAGAACTCGCACAGGGGCACAGCACATAAGCTGAAGCCAAAGTTCCTTACAACTCCGACCCCCCTCAGGGATTCCCGCCAAACTCCGCCTTCCGTGCACTCCGGACTATCCGGGAATTCTGGGATCAAACCCGGACTTGACACTGCCTCCATGATCGACCAACATTTTGCCCTCAAGAACTGATTCCCCATGAAACGACTCCCCGTTTCCCTGAAACCCTACAATGCAGACGGATCTCCTAACATAGCAGGATTGATCAAGTTTTCTACTACCCTCACTCTCCATATATTGGCAACAACAAAATGGAACAAGAGTTGTATGTGATGAATTACAGAAAAGAGAATATCATATTGGGCCTCCCTTGGCTATGCCAGCACAACCCAAACATTGACTAGGAAGCCAGAACCCTCTCTTTCCCTGATAAGAAGACTCTTCCCTGACACGACACCCCCAATGCCATCACCCAGCGATACCTTCTCTGGTATCTTGAACTTGACCCTGAAACACACCTTGCCAAGAAACTGAAGAAGAAAATCGACTCCATGACCTATGACTTTTGCAAGGTTACCCTTGCTACTGAACTTGCCCAGAAAGACACCAAAGAAAAGAAAGCAAAACCCATCCTTCCCCTTGAATTCGCAGAATTTGCTGATGTCTTCGACAAGAAAGCAACCGACCACGTACCCCCATCCCATCCTTTCGATCACACCATAGACCTCGACGATTCCTTTGTTCCTAAAGTGGCCAAGACCTACCACTTGAACCCAAAGGAAGAGGAGGCATGTAAGGAGTTCATTAAAGAACATCTCGAGACTGGCAAAATTTCTCTCTCCCAATCGCCACAAGCTTCCCCTTTCTTCTTCATCCCTAAGAAAGATGGATCCCTTTGCCCTTGCCAGGACTACCAATACCTGAACCCCCACACAATAAAGAACGCCTACCCTCTTCCCTTAGTCTCCAACTTCGTCAACAAGTTAAAAGGATTGAAGATCTTTACAAAGATGGACATCAGATGGGGCTACAACAATGTCCAAATCAAACCGACTGACCGATGAAAGGCCACCTTCATCACTCCCTTTGGTCTCTTTGAACAGAACATCATGTTCTTCGGACTCTGCAACTCTCCCCCAACCTTCCAGGCATTCATGAACCATGTTTTGCCGATTTCATTGCAGAAGGATGGCTCATCATCTATATGGATGACATCCTCATCCACTCCTCTGATGCCACTCTCCATCATGAACAGACCGTGAAAGTCCTTTGACAACTCAAAGAAAACAACCTCTATTTGAAGTTGGAGAAGTGCAAGTTTGCTACTGACGAAGTTGATTTCCTGGGATTGATCATCCGGGAGGGAGCAGTAAAAAATGGACCCTATCAAGCTGGATGCAATTGCCAAATGGAAAACCCCGACTTGCATCAAACAAGTCTGCTCTTTCCTCGGATTCTGCAACTTCTACCGATGATTCATTCCTTCTTTCTCGACAATCACTAAACCCCTCACTGACCTCACCTGAAAGTCCTCAGCATGGGACTAGTCTGCCAACTGCAAGACTGCCTTCTGGCATCTCCAACACCTTTATGCAACACCCTGTGTTGACTATGCCAGATGTTGAAAAACCTTTCTTCATCATAACTGACACCTCCCTCCATGCCACTGAAGGAGTTCTGATGCAAAAGGATGTCAATGGCAACCTTCACCTGTGTGCATATTTGTCCAAAACCTTCTCCCCTGCCAAATGAAACTATGACATCTATGACTGGGAACTCCTTGCTGTTATATCCACCCTGACCTCATGGAGACATTACCTCCAAGGAACTGCACACCCTGTAATGGTCTTGACAGACCATAAGAACCTGACATACTTCCGCTCCTCTCAGAAACTGTCCCAGCACCAAACACACTGGATGCTCACTCTGTCTGACTATGATTTGGTGTTTCAACACACCCCTGGAACTCAAATGGCCCCTGCCAATGTGTTATCCCATGTGAACTGCCCCGACACCTCTGCCGACAACCAAGACATCACCCTCCTTCCCAAGGGTCTCTTTGTGAACACCATTGACCTTGAACTGGTCAACAAGATTAAAGCCTCCACCCCCAACAACCCTCTGGTCCTGACTGCTACCCACACTATGAAAATTGGGGAATCCTTATTCCCTCAATCCTCTCCCTCTGACTGGGACTACAATGGTGCTAACCTGTTCTTTAAACACCATTTGTACATCCCTGCTGACCATTGCACCCAGATTGTGTGCTCCATCCATGAGTCGACCTCTGCCGGACACCCCAGTATCACCCATACCACTGCCCTTGTCTCACATGACTTCTGGTGGCCAGGCCTGTCCATGTTTGTCCATAAGTTTGTACAAGGTTGTGCCACATGCCAATCCATGAAAGCAAACATGCACCCAACCATCCTGGCCCTACCTCCAATACCTTCCATGTGCACCTGCCCCTTCCAACAGATCTCCATCGACCTTGTGACCAATCTGCCTATTTCCAATGGCTTTGATTTCTTAATGGTCGTGGTAGACCATGGGCTTACTAAGTGGATAATTTTATCTCCTTGTCACAAAACAATTGATGTGGCAGGAGTAGCGGAGCTTTTTCTGAGAAATGTCTTCACTAGATTTGGTTTACACGACAAATTAATCTCCAACTGCGGACCCCAATTTGCCTCTGCCTTTGCCAAAGGACTCCTTGATTATGATGTTTCCCTCTCCTCTGCCTATCACCCTCAGTCTGATGGAGAAACTGAATGAGTCAACCAGGAGGTCAAAACTTACCTCCAGATATTCTGCAATGGAAAACCCAATGAATGGGCACAACTCCTCCCCACTGCAGAATTCGCCCACAACTTGCTAGAACACTCTGTCACAAAGAAATCCCCTTTTTCCTTGATTCCTTGATCCTCAGATATGAGCCTTGCTCCTATCCTTCCATTTCATAGAAGTCCCCCCTACCCTCGATCAAAGAATGCCTTACCTCCCTTGCTGATGCCCGAGAAGAAGCCCTAGCAGCACATGAAATTGCGCAACAAGTAATGAAGGAGCATATCTCCTCAAAGTTCAAACCCTGGAACATTGGAGATAAAGTTTGGTTAGAAGCTTGGAATCTCAAATTCGGATATCCATCCCAAAAACTCGCCCCTAAGTGAGAAGGTCCCTTTGAGATCCTTCAAGTTCTATCCCCCATCTTCTATTGACTAAAGATCCCGTTACATGGAAGATCCATGATGTCTTCCATGCTTCCCTCTTATCATCCTATTGGGAAACCCCGGAACATGGCCCGAATTATTCCAGACCACCCCCTGACCTTATCAGGTCAGAAGAAGAATACAAATTGGAGAAAATCCTTTCCTATTGAGGCTCCCCTAATCACCGCCAATACCTCATGTCCTGGAAGGGTTACCCTTCTTCTGAAAACTCATGGGAACCAGAATCTAACTTCCAAAACTCCGCTTCAAAACTTCCTTCACAAATATAAACTGTCCCATCCTTGAGATTTTCCCCATCTCATCTGCTCTCATCTCAGAAGCAAATGACAAAAGACTTCATCTTGAGAAAAATATGCCTCACCAGTTCACCTCCTCTTGTGCTCAATTCATTCCTTGTCCCCTCCCCCTCCTATAGAAACTTCTTCCAAGACCCCCGCCACAATGCTTACATCCTTTGTTCTCTTGATCTGGATTCCCCCCTTGACAGCTTCTATCAAGCAGTCCTTCAGAATTATCAAATCTCCACTCTCTTGTCCCACATGCAGCGCCATTCCCGCTCCACTGATCTACAACTTGTCTCTGTCATCCTTAAAGATATTCAGCAAGAACAAGAAGATGCTCTGAACAACCTCCTTCACCAGTTAGGAGCTACAGATCTAATTGTGAACATTGAAGGCACTGAGTGCCCCAATTCTTCTTCATCCTTGTCTGCACCAACTTCTCCTCCTTCTTCACGATCTTCCAGTAACAGTAACCCCAATTAACCTCGTCCAATCCCTCCTCCTTGTGGCTCATATCAAAACTGTACTCAGACTCTCTTCTCCATCCCCTTGACCCATGCCTTGGTAACCCCTGGCCCTGGAGACACACCTTCCACCCCCATTGACGTTGACTCTACCGAAGAAGCCTTTGGCATCCCTGCCAATACTGTCCTTGAACTCACTGACCAGGCAAAATGAGACCATATCTACCTGACCCAAACCCATCTCCCTCTCCTGAGCAACCACCCTCACTACAATTGTTCTTGCTATAAATGTCGAAGACTCGGACATATCTACATCAACTGTCAATACTACGAGTGTCCCAAGTGTTCCAAAAATGCTCCTGTTATGGTAGAACCATTTTAGCCCCTTCTCACGTGACTCTGTACCATCACATGATCCCTTTCCTCTTTTGACCCTTTGTACAACCAGTGACTCCAGGCAAAGTCCCTGGCCTTATCTTTCTTCTGTCATATTCTATGACCTTCCACCCAATGGTGTTTATCCCTCTTATCTTTAGTTACCTTTCTTGGACAATACCTACTTTGGATACCTTGGTCCATGCACCATTCCCTGTAGTATTGTCACATCCTGAAACTTCCCTAACTCATCCAGCCCAATTCCAAACCCCTATGATCAAATCCCAAATCCCGGCCCTCAGACTTTACCTTAGATGAATTCTCTTTCATCAGACATTCCGAACCCCATACTTCCCATCCTGGACTTTCGTATTCCTATCTCGGCTATCTCTTGACATATGTCACTTTCCTTTGACACTTCTTGACATTTACAGTTCCTACCGATAATTCTCTTCCCCCTTGCCTTGCAACTATTGCGCCATTGCCTTCAGTCATTGTTCTCCCATTCTGACGCCATTCCGATTCATTCCTTTCTTTCTTCCGGAAACCCGAAACTCCAATTCGTCCAACATACTTTAACATCTTTATATCTCCCGGACTCTTCAGTATATAAACCCGTGTGTACACTCTGATATTTCCTTAGTTCAAATATCAACTAAATCCTGTTCCTTCCTGATCCCCTCTGAACTTCCTCAGTCCTTAAGTTGATCTTAGGATTGATCTCTATCTCTGACCCTCCGCTCCGAAATCAAGGAACAGAACTCGTACAGGGGCGCAGCACATAAGCTGAAGCTGAAGTTCCTTACCACTCCGACCCCCCTCAGGAATTCCCACCAAACCCCGCTGTCTCCACACCCCGGACAATCCGGGAATTCCGGGAACAAACCCGGACTTAACAGTATTCGAACTCAAACCTCTATGAGTTTGCTAACATCATATCTTATCTACATGTCTAGAACTATCCAGACTCGTGCCCAAACACGCAGTATGCAAAGCATCAATGCAGCTCAGTCGGAGGCAGCCTGAGAAGACGCCCTGCACTCCCTGATGACCTCATGTTGAGGCCCTGATGTCGCCGAACAATTCCGAAGCTTTTCCGCTCGTTGTTCATCAACCTCCACCTCTCAGGCTAGACCTCTGTCTTAAATCATCTCCACCCCTACTCCCGCAGGTCGTCACCCCTCCGGGGGTGCCCCGAACCCCTCTGACGACAGGAACGGCGGCGGCAATGACCCCAACCGCTTCGACGACAACCCTGACAATGCATTCCTGCCTAACCCTATCATGGCGCTTGCAAACGCAGTCCACGGCCTCGCTGAGTTATCGCACCACGACTGCGAATCCGAAAACTCCTCATCTCCGCGCATGAAGGTGCAGGAACCTGACACCTTTGACGGGACTGACCCTCGCAAGCTGTGGGCCTTCTTGGTCCAATGCGAGCTGAACTTCCAGGATCATCCCCATGCATTCCGGACTGACCGTGCAAAAGTTACCTTCACCCAGTCTTACCTAAAAGGTATGGCCCTCAAATGGTTCGAGCCTGACCTCCTTCAGATGGACGATCCGGACTGGACGGACAACTATCGGGAATTTGTCCTCGAGCTCCAGACCAACTTCGGCCCCCATGACCCCATTGGTGATGCCGAACACCAACTCGACCACCTATCCATGAAAGACTCCCAGCATATCAACAAATACGTGGTAGAATTCAATTGCCTAGCCTCCCAGGTCCGGGGTTACGGCAAGGGAGCCCTCCGACACCACTTCTACAATGGACTTCTGGACTGCATCAAAGACGAGCTTTCCCGCATCAGAAAACTGCGTTCCCTAGGAGAGCTGCGGACTCTCTCCCAGACTATCGATGGGAGATATTGGGAACGCAAGTCCGAAGTCGCTCCCCAAGTCCAACCCTCCGGAAACCAGTCCTCCACTTCCAAAAATGCTCCGACCACTCCATCTCCGAAACCCGCCACTCCATCCAACACCTCCACATCCTTGTCAGCAAAATCCTCCGCCCCTAAACCCGCATCTGACCTCTCCAGTAAACTCAGGAAGGACAGACACCTCACCTCCAAGGAATGCAAACGCCGCTTTGACCTCAAGCTGTGCATGTTCTGCGGAGCCACCAAACATGTAGCTAAGGACTGCCAGAAGTCCACTTCCCACGTATCCAAGGCCCACACAGCGACAACCTCCTCCGCTCCAGAAGCCAAACCGGAGGCCTCTACCCCTGAGGCAAAAAATTAGGGTGCAGCCTTCCGGACTCCACACGGGAAGGAGGCTGCGTTGAATCCCACCATTCACCTATGGAGACCCGTCTCAATGCATCCGCTCTTTATGATCCCAAGGCCCTTTTGCCTCTTGCTTCCCTTTCCGAAATTCCGAAATTTCTGCATTTCCCGCTTTGTTAGACTGTGGTTCTACTGATTGTTTCATTGATACTACTTTCGTTGACAAGCACCATTTTTTGACATACTCCGTTCCTCCTATTTCTTTGAAACTCTTTGATGGTACTTCCAATTCTACAATTACCCGTGCTGTTGACCTTTCCGTTCGTTTCCCTTCCAGCTTTGTCACCTCTGATACATTTTATGTTACTCCATTGGATTCTTCTTGTTCCATAGACAAACACCTCAACTACGGCTTCATCCATCAGTCCAATTCCGCCCACGGTGCTCCCGTCCTCTTTGTCTGCAAGAAGGACGGATCCCTCCACCTCTGTGTCGATTTCCGAGGACTCAACAAAATCACAAAGAACGACCGCTATCCCCTGCCCCTGATCTCCAACCTCCTCAATTCCCCTAGCCGCGCCAAGGTATACACGAAGATTGACCTCCGTCATGCATACCACCTTGTCCGCGTCACTCCCAGGGATGAGTGGAAAACCACCTTCCGGACTCGCTATGGCTCGTACGAGTGGCTGGTGATGCCCTTTGGGCTCACCAATGCCCTGGCAGCCTTCCAGCGGTTCATCAATAGCATCTTTGCAGACCTCCTAGACATCTGCATCGTGGTTTACCTCGACAACACCCTCATCTATTCCAACGACATGGCTGCTCACAAAGAACATGTCCAGGAAGTCCTCCGGCGTCTCTGGAAACACGGACTTTATGCCAAACCAGAAAAGTGTGAGTGGCACTCGGACTCCATCAAATACCTGGGCTATCGTCTCTCTCCCCAGAGGCTTACCATGTCCCCGGAGAAAGTCCAGGCAGTCCGAAATTGGCCCAAACCCCGGAAGGTCAAGGACATCCAGTCCTTCCTCGGTTTCGCCAACTTCTACCATCATTTCATCTTCAACTACTCCGATATCATTGTTTGGCTCACCCGACTCACTCGGAAAAACACCCCTTGGAACTTCAACAACTCCTGCCACTCCGCCTTCACCCGAGCCCCTATCCTTACTCACTGGATTCCAGACTGTCCTATCATGGTCGAAACTGATGCTTCGGACTATGCTATCATGGGAATCCTCTTGATCCGGTGTCCGGATGAGGAATTCCGCCCCGTCGTGTTCTACTCCCGCACCCTGACAGCCCCGGAACTCAACTATGACACTCATGATAAGGAGCTCCTTGCTATCCATGAAACCTTCCGGCATTGGCATCATTACCTCAAAGGTTCCGGCATCCCTATCGACGTCGTTACCGACCACAAAAATCTGGAATATTTCTCCACCTCCAAAGTCCTGACCTGCCGGCAAGCCCGCTGGTCAGAATTCCTATCCCAGTTCAACCTTGTCATCTGCTTCCGCCCTGGATGCTTAGGAGCTAAACCTGACTCCCTCACTAGACGCTGGGACGTCTACCCCAAAGAGGGGGATAAGGACTATGCTTGCATCAATCCCCATAACCTCTGACCGGTGTTCACTCAGGAACAGCTCGCCTCGTCCCTATGAGCCACTATCCTACTCGCCCCGGTCCTCCAGGCCTTGTCCCTGCTTGACATCGAAGACATTCACAAGGACATCCTAGATTCACTGTCCTCCGACCCTGTAGCTTCCCTCCATCTTCCGGACTTGTCGGACTCCCGGTGGGCTGTCAACCCCAAAGGTTTCCTGACCCTCGACAATCACATCTTTGTCCCGGAAGCTAAGGACCTCCATCTTCGCATTCTCCGGTACAAGCATGACCACCCCCTATCCGGACATTTCGGGCAGAACAGGACATTAGAGCTCGTCCGCCGGGAATACACCTGACCAGGCCTCCGCACCTTTGTCAAGGACTATGTCAGTTCCTGCACTTCCTGCACCTGAGCTAAAACTCTGAGACACCGCCCCTACGGAATGCTCAAGCAACTCCCAATCCCCGAAAAACCCTGGAACTCCATTTCCATGGACTTCATCAAACAACTCCTGTCCTCCGGCGGATATACCGCAATCCTCATAGTCATCGACCGCCTTTCCAAACAATCCATATTCATTCCCACTCATGACACTATCAACTCTCCAAGCCTTGCGGAACTATTCCTGCTCCCATGTGTTTTCCAAGCACGGAGTCCCCTCCCATATCACCTCCAACCGGGGTTCCGAGTTTGTCTCTCACTTCTTCTGTTACCTCGGGAAAGCCCTCGACATCCAACTTCACTTCACTTCAGGATACCATGCCAAAAGTGATGGGCAAACGGAACGGGCAAACCAGACCCTCAAGCAGTACCTCCGAATCTACTGCAACTACCAACAGGACAATTGGTCAGAATTCGCCTACAATAATGCCCCTAGCACTACCACAGGAGTATCCCCATTCTTCACTAATAAAGGCTACCACCCTAACCTCTTGGTCTACCCCGAAAGGGATCTGACCTCATCCCGTGCCTGTGAATATGCAGTCGACCTACAGGAACTCCACGAATTCCTATGCACGGAAATGGCCCGCACTCAGCAACGCTACCAAGGACCCGTGGATTCCTGACAACTTCCGGATCGGAGACCAAGCGTTCGTCAAGGCAAAGTATTTCCATTCCACTTGCCCTTCCAAGACACTCTCAGAAAAGAACCTCAGCCCCTATCCCATCATCGCCCAAGCCAGACCCCTGTCCTTCACCCTCTGACTTCCAGACTCCATGCGCGCTGTCCATCCCGTTTTCCATGTCTCCCAGTTAGAACCTGCAACTCCGAACACCATCCTGAATCGGGTCCAACCCCCACCTCCCCCAGTCAAAGTCAACGGAGAACCCGAATATGAAATCTCCGAAATCCTAGACTCCAAAATCGACCGCCAAGGCAGGAATTGCCAACTCCTGTACCTGGTAAGGTGAGCGGGTTATGAAGGGACTGATGAAGAAACGTCCTGGATCCTCGCGACCGAGCTCGCTCATGCATCGGAACTCGTCTTGGACTTTCACTCTGCATATCCTGGAAAGTCCAGACCCCTTAGTTCACTTGGATGAGGCCGGAAATACGGTTTTCGATTCACCAAAAACAAAACTATACTAATTGTACAGGAGGAAACCGATGGGACATTCTACACTACATCCCCATCCCCATCCTCCTCACCTCCCTCCTCACCCTCATGCTCCTCCTCATCCCCATCCTCCCCATCTGTCCCCTGACCTCCCTCTCCATCATCCCTCTCCTTCCCCTTCCACTCCAACACCCCCCAGCTTCCTCCGGAATCTCCAAACCGGGACCCCTGAGCCACCAGGAAGGCTGCCAGGCTGTCCAACAATACCTGTCGGATTCCCGACAGCCCAGCCACCACGGCTGCCTGGTAGGCCTTGTCGACCCGCCTCTGGGCCTTGTAGGAATCCCTCAGGGCCCCGAGCGCGTCCCAGCGCTCCTTGTCCTCCTTGTCCTCCCCTGCGCTCTCCTCCCAGGCCTCCAGACTTTTCTGCCTCTGCCTCTTCCGGTCCTTCCCTCTGTGCAGCAATGCCACTTCCACGGCCACCCGCTTCCCCACTCCGACCTCCTGGCACGACGAGTGCGCCTGCGCGCACCTTACGCACGTCCACGTCCTCCTGGTCTTCAGGCCCGGGCATGGTACCCCCACCCTCACGCAGGCCGCACAGGGAGTATTAGCCCTGGGGAGCCAACCCCTGGGCCTCCCCACACTCACCTGCGACGGTCCCACCTCGGACCCCCTCAGGGACCCGCTTGCCCTGCTTTTTGAACTCCACTATACTTCTATTTCCTATCACAGACTCCTATCCAGGCACTCAAGGGTTCGTGCCTAAGAGGGGGATACTGTCACATCCCGAAACTTCCCTAACCCATCCAGCCCAATTCCAAACCCCTATGACCAAATCCCGAATCCCAGCCCTCAGACTTTACCTTAGACAATTTCTCTTTCATCGGACATTCCAAACCCCGTACTTCCCATCCCGGACTTTCATATCCCCATCCCGGACTTTCATATCCCCATCCCGGACTTTCGTATTTTTATCTCGGTTATCTCTTGACATATGTCAGTCTCCTTTGACACTTCTTGACATTTACAGTTCCTATCGATAATTCCCTTCTCCCTTGCTTCGCAATTATTGCGCCATTGCCTTCAGTCATTATTCTCCCATTCTGATGCCATTCCGATTCATTCCTTCCTTTCTTCTGGAAACCCGAAACTCTGATTCGTCCAACATACTTTAACATCTGTATATCTTCCGGACTCTTCAGTATATAAACCCATGTGTACTCTCTGATATTTCCTTAGTTTGAATATCAACTAAATCCCATTCTTTCCTGATTGTCAAGTCCAGGTTTGTTCCCGGAATTCCCGGAAGGTCCGGAGGTGCGGAGAAGGCGGGGTTTTGCGGGAATTCCTGAAGGGGGTCGGAGGGGTAAGGAACTGCGGCTTCAGCTTATGTGCTGCACCCCTGTACGAGTTTGGTTCCTTAATTTAAGAGTGGAGGGTCGGAGGCTGGTCCTAAGGTCAACTTAAGGACTTAGAGAATTGGAAGGGAGAGGATCAGGAAGGAACAGGATTTAGTTGATATTCGAACTGAGGAACTATCAGAGAGTACACACGGGTTTATATACTGAAGAGTCCGGAAGATATAAAGACGTTAAAGTACTATCGGACGAATCAGAGTTTCGGGTTTCCAGAAGAAAGGAAGGAATGAATCGGAATGGCGTCAGAATGGTAGAATGATGACTGAAGGCAATGGCGCAATAATTGCGAAGCAAGGGGGAAGGGAATTATCGATAGGAACTGTAAATGTCAAGAAGTGTCAAAGGAGAGTGACATATGTCAAGCGATAACCGAGATAGGGATACGAAAGTCTGGGACGGGAATACGAAAGTCCGGGATGGGAATGTGGGAAGTCCAGGACAGGAATGCGAAAGTCTGGGACGGGAATGCAGAAAGTCCAGGACGGGAAGTACGGGGTTTGGAATGTCCGATGAAAGAGAAATTGTCTAAGGTAATGTATGAGGGCCGGGATTCAGGATTTGGTCATAGGGGTTCGGAATCGGGCTGGATTGGTTAGGGAAGTTTCAGGATGTGACACTGATCCCCTCTGAACTTCCTCAGTCCTTAAGTTGATCTTAGGATTGATCTCTATCTCTGACCCTCTGCTCCGAAATCAAGGAACAGAACTCATACAGGGGCGCAGCACATAAGCTGAAGCCAAAGTTCCTTACCACTCCAACCCCCCTCAGGAATTCCTGCCAAACCCTGCTTTCTCCACACTTGGGACAATCCGGGAATTCCAGGAATGAACCCGGACTTAACAAGTATAAAGACCTGTACTCTACTTGGTTACAACCCAAGTTAGATCTACACAATACATAGCTTAACCAGCTATCTCTTGGTCTGAGAACTTGCTTCATCGATTGGCCTATAGTCTGCCAGTAACAACTTCTGATAGATCTTGCCCTACTCGACAATAGGGCTCGTTGGTGTTATCTGATTGAGCTCTCACAACCTCATCAGCATAACACCTGAGACCTATGGGGTCACTCATCCCTCAGCCCACTTATATCACACGAAACCACTGCATATTGACCCACCCATCACTCAAAATACCCTTACTAAGATAACCCCTCAGCCAACTCATATCACACAGAACTTTTATTACATCTCGACCCATCCATGCCCTATGAGTGCAACTCATAGGTCGGCCGACAATCGGCTGGCCCATGAGCCATAGCTATTTGTCAACCTTGGCTGTCCATATACTACAGTACCAAAGCACTACATTATGTGATCTGTTGTTAATATTTCCAATATTCCAGATAATGTTGACGATGATGTTGACTGGGAAGCCAACTTTGAGCATGCATTTGAGGTAGGTAGCCCCCTAGGAGGCTCCATCTCAGCACAACCCACCCCACTCAAACTCTGGTTCCTCTTTCCACCCCGTCCATTTCATCTGCAATGCCTAATCACGTTACTACTGCACCTGCTGCCACTATTCCTATGGATCCCATGCCACCTACACTTTCTGCCACACCAGCTGCCATATCTTTGGGACCATCTGTGCATGAGGCAGAGATCCTTGATGATCTAGACATGGATCTTCCCACACCCAAAACCACAGGGAAACCAACTTCCAAGCTCAAATGTAAAGGAAAAGGAAGGGGTGCTCAATGACCCTGTTGCCAATGGGGAATCCAGGCCCAGGCCTAGTACCTCCACAAGATGCTCTGGAAGGAAAACTGCAAAGTAATAGTGTTCACTCCATCACTCCATCATTTCATCATGTTCATCATTCTTCCCTCAGTGTCTGTCTTGCTGGTGGACATCTATTAGTTACTATGCTTTATCAAGCCTGAGGTAGCTGTAGTCGCACATATAGTTCTTTTCACTGTTGGTAATATGTTATCTGAATCATTAACCATGGGTTTTTCAAACCATGCTATCAACGAGGGAAGTCCTTGATGTGCCTACACCATATCAACAATCAATATTATTACTATTGCAATCAATCTAAATTATAACATTTGTACAGCATTTAAATACAGTGCCAAACAATTACTAAGCATACTGTAACTTCTAAGACCGTTTCCTTCCTTCTCACCATGTCAATGTCCCAATTTTCGTCCTAACAGCAACATAATCCCACTACACAATGTCTTCATTCTCTTAGTAGTTCTGTTGTTATCTCTGATGCTAGTCTGCCCCAGTCACTTGCAAAATACACCACCATTGAATATATACTTGTCCAGCAACCTGCTTAGGTCCCACGTGTCGTTCTTTGCCGACATGCTGTCCTGATGAAACCTCCTTGTGATGCTCTCATTGTCAGTCTCAGCTTGATTCCTCCCTATGCTCTTGTTGGTCTCATCACGTATGTTACCATGGTACATACATCAATTTTCCATCATTCTCATATACTCATGCTAGAGTCCCCAAGCTTGGCCATGCGGAATGCAGCAAGTCCTATGTCTTCCATGGTGATAAGGGGTATACTCCCAAGCAGATTCAAGACAGCTCCCTCATGCTGGCCAACGAATGCCCCAACAACCATTTGGTGCTGCTACTGCATTAAAGACAAGGATAATTGCTTATATCCTTCTCCCAACTCCAGGTCTTGTCGCTTCAAACATCCCTCCATGACTGCCTACATCTACAGCTATGAATCCACCCCTTTGAAACATCTTTACTGACATTATCTTGACTGCTGTTATCTAGTGAAGTTGGGGTTGTCTTGAGTACATATTAATTGGTATTCTGTTCAGCTATGCTTTTATCAATCATGGATTTTCATTTGCACATTTTATCGATGAAATGGAGATTTGTCACAGCAATGCATAATGATATCACACAGTTCTGACAAAAACTATAAGAGGGCAGTGATTGCCTGGACTACTAGGGATTAGCTAGGAGTAGCAAATAGGTATAAGTAAACTCACCTCAGCTGCTGCCAAAGAGGGGCAAAGAACATATGTATATATGTATGACAGAGTGGGTGGAGAAGTGCTTGCTAATGATAATCAGGGAATAGGAACAGGAACAAGAGGAATTTGGAATTAAGTGATGTAAGGAAGTGATGGAGTGTCCCCGGAGGCTCAGGAATGATGACAAGTAAAGGATGATGGAATACAATAAGGGTCTGCATGTCTACACGAATTCTGAATCGATTCCAAGCGGATACCAAGACTCCAAGTGGTTTCGCCTGGCAGCGGAGCAGGGGTCGGAATTCTGGCATTTCGAACATGCGGAGGCATGGGACTCCAACATTCCGGAAATGCAGGGTTTGTTGTTCCAGTTCCGGAGTTCACTGTATTTTGTCAAGTTCCAATGTGTGTTATAATGTAGAAGTGACAATTGGAACTGCACTGGAACTCATTAGCATAGGGGCTAGGTTCTCTGTTTGGTGGGCGTCTTGGGACCACCTTGGGTCTGCCTTGGAGCGGCCTTGGAACTGTATTGAAATTTTTTCGCGTACAATTCCAACTGGGTCGTAATTCCGGCGGCATATTGGGACCTTATAACTCCTTTTAAGGCATCTGAATTCAAAAAGGCTTTTTCCGACACATTATGCATTACCAGATGGCCATGGTACAAGGCAGTTCACCATATTGTTTGATGACCTATTGTAATTATTGTACATCTGAACCATTCTATCCTCATTTGTGCTGCTGGAAACTCTGAAACATGGACGTTGAACGTTGAACCATGAAGTACCCCCGACGACAACATGGATTTCATCCCATAGCCGACGACCTCAGATTCGATCAAATTGACCACACATACTGCTACGAATCATTCTCATGGCAGGATGACTTTGATCCTGACTGTGAGCGTAATTTATTTCCTCGGATTGTTCGACATGATGACAGATAGTAGCCTAGCTGGTGCTCTAAAGCCAGAAAAACGACAGAAAATCAAAGATGCTCCTCGCACCTCCGTTCAGACTGTAGCTGCTCTAGTGCCATACTTCAGAGATAGTGACATATTCAGTGTTGCATCGACCTGTTATGACCTCTTCCACTGAATATACCCGAGTACAGAAGGCCTATCTGACGCGTGCGGAAACATGCCAAGTCAAACACCTTATCTCGTCCTTCACAACTACATAATAAGTATGAATGTAGTGACTGCCCGACGTTATCAATTCCACTATCAAAATTAATGAGGCATATGTGTGATGGGATTGCATGTCGCGACTGTAAGCCTTGCTTATGATGTGATCGTGGACAATTACAGGTCCCAGGAAGATTGTCCATAACAGCAATGGGTGACTGAAGAGACGTATGCCTGGGATCATTTACAAAATAGCATCCTCCTCCCATACGTTGAGCCGTGCTTAGGTCGCTCGTTACGACACTTGTTGCGAGGATGGGGAACGGCGTCCACGAAAGAACACGGTCTACATGAAGCATTGTCAGAGGACTGTGGGTCAGACCAGGCAAGCGGGTGAAACCAACCAACCTAACGGGAAGTCGCTCAGCACCCGCACAAGAAGCGCGATGCGCGAGCGCGCTAAGGTCGGCTCCCCGCTGGAAGGCAGGACCTGGCGAAATTGGCTCGTATTAGTACTGCAGTTGGATGCATACGGCATAGCTTACCTGTGTGACGATGATCCTCAGGTGGGGATTGTGGGTCCCAGAGAAACAAGCTTCTGCAACATGTTCTTTATAAGGAATCCGAAAAATTGCACCAGATCGGAAACTGGAAGGGTAGCAGGATGAATCATTGACTGCTATCGATAAGGCGGAGTAGAAGTCCCGAGATCCCTATGTTGAGCGCCAAAATAGGCTGGGAGTTTGCTCGGAGATGGGACGAAAATACTAGTGTATCATGATCTTGGGGTGCTAGTCCGTGCAGGCAGGGTGCGTCCCGACAAGAAACCTTTAAACAGGCTGGCTCAATTGGCACTGGGTGATCGGAAAGCGTGTATTCACTCTCGGCAAGCCAGAAATGTGGCAATATTTTCAACACGAGTACGACGCTACTGAACAAGCAATTTGAAAGGGAATGTGTTCAGACCTCGGAACACGGTTACTCGTTGTTGAACCTGAGCAAAATTTTGGGAGAGCACGTTGGTCAGTTGCGCCACAGGGTTACCGCTTTAGGGCAGGTGAAATTATGAACGGTAACGAGATTGATCATTTCACTATTATAGCCGGTTGAAGCCATCATCCATCGACACCCTCATCCTCGTTAAACGGAGGTGGGAAGAGAAGTTTAGTGGTTAGTTGGAAGCGGGAAGAGAAGAGGTTCGTCCCTGACGTTTATCCTCTCCTCCATCTCACAATTTTAATGTGCAATCCAGAAGTCACGCCTAATCAGGATCTGTGGATATGGCGTACCAGTTTACTCGGAAAGGGTGTTTCAAATGTGGAAATCGTGAGTGGTCTCCCCTCAATTTTAAGGTATTGCTCGTGTTCAGTGTGAATGATGTAGTGGGCCATATTTCTGAGAACTGCTCATCGGAACAACGTCTCTGCTACAACTGCCGTCAACCAGGACACGAGTCCTCGGCTTGTCCCTCACCTCGCACTGTCGCAGCTAAGCAGTGCTATTCCTGCGGTGGGGTCGGACATATTCAAGCTGAATGTCCCAACTTGAGGGTTCAGGGCGGAAATCAGAAGTGCTACGTGAACGAGTTCTGATTGTTCTCAACCTAATACCCGCTGACTGCGACTTCTTAGAACTGCGGCCGGTTTGGGCACATTGCCCGAGTTTGCCCTAGCGGAGCAACAGGTGTGGCAGGCACTGGATTCGCGTCTCGTATCCCACCCCCTGGGCGCGCTTTGAACACATCAACCTTGCCGCCTGTTAAATGTTATCGCTGCGGCGGCCCAAATCATATGGCTAGGTATGAGTCACGCAGCGACCAAGCAAACTTCTGAAGATGTTGACGTCATACCCACTACAGAGACTGTCTCGCTGCACCTGGTGCAACTGTCGCAGATGGTGTTTTCGGAGGACCTGCCGCTGGAATAAACAGGAATAAGACCTGTTACAAATGTGGACAGGAAGGACACGTAAGATTCACGTGTCTCGGATCAGCAAGCCACCGACTCACACCTTCACAGATTGCAAGGGACTGTACCGAGAGTGCAGAGTTTTCTGGATGAGGATGTCACCGCCACTTTTAATATGCAGTGCCCCGCAGAGATCCGTCTCCGTTTTGTCGTTGAAAATGTTCAGTACATCAAAGTCAACGCCATTCCAACGAAGCGCTGAATTATCAGCACAATCTTGATCCAAGTAGTCTATGCTCAAACTTGCGGCACGCAGCCAACTGCGATGCCAGGATCCGAATTCTCTTCGTATTCCTTTGAGAGATTTCCTAGATCAGAAGGAAGAAACTCCGTTCAGCCGCGTGGTAAGGTAGGAATGACTCTGCATAACCCATGATTCTGATCGCTGCACCTTTCAGTTGTTAATGTTGACTCTAGAAGGTCCCATGTTCACTCAAGACGGCAAGTTTTCATAGCCCACTATCCCATGCGGACACAAGAATCCAGAGAAAATGACGGCAACTTGCCCCTCTCGATCAACATGAAAACATGCAGCAGCAGTGATCTCGGGGTAAAGAAGCCTTTTAGTGACATCGTGCAGTGATCTGCATCGCCTGTTTTGTGCACGAAGCTGAGGAGGCAGTCTACTGTCTAAAATCTATAGTCATTAATCGCCACCCGAACCTGAGTGATAATCAGTGGAGCTCGATGCGATATCACCACCCTTGTTTTCGGTTGGTCCGGTTCCTCCGAACCAAGTTTCACCAGAGTTACCTACTTGCGCTCTGGCCAGTAGCTGTGCTCATTTCCCAAAGTTCAAACCTTCACTTCCGAAGTTAACATGTGAATCGTCTATATCTAGATTGGCTTGTGACATCGCCTTGTAACTATACGGCTCCTGGTTAATTTCTACAATATTTTACAAGCAACTGATGGGCGATATTCCAGTCTACGTGTTTGTTGGTGAGGCATACGGACTAGAAATGAAACGGTGTAGCCTGAGGAAATTAGGTATCAGGGGCTTCGGAAGCTTAGCCTATCTTTACGAAACCGCATTCAAACCGCTCGGTACTTGTGGACAGGATGCATCATCAAATGTTCAAAATCCTTCAACGACGAGCTCTGCCTGCTGCCCATCACGACCTACGGGGAAGCAAAACCTTCTTTACTCTTCCCAATCTCTCTTCGTTGTCCCCATTTCCGGACACCAATGAATCAGAAACGCAGACCTATCATGAGCGGAAAATATTTCCGTGAGTTTCTATGCTTTCAGGCTCCCCCGAAACTAGAATTGATTTTAACTACTGCACACAGATACCGGCGTAGTGACCTGTACAAAATCGTTGCAGATGTTGCGTCGTACCCCGCTTTTGTGCCGCATTGCACCGCTTCAAGGATCCTCGAACGCAAGACGTGTCAGGGCGGAGTAACTGTAATGGACGCTGAACTTACAGTCGACTTCCTTGCATTCAAGGAGAGTTACGTGAGTAAGGTCACATGCAAACCTCTTGAATCGGTCGGAGTATGTATAGCTTTCCTACTTGCACATTCTCTCGCGAGTTGTTGACACGGATGGTGCAACAGGCGGTGGCTTCATCATCAACCCCGCTGTTCAAAACCCTCACTACGGTCTGGCGTTTTCAACCCGCATCTTCCAATTCCCCTGACATGGGACCACCACGTCATAGCCATAGCTCTGAACGGAGCTCCGTGGGTATCACCTCCAGAACTTCGCCTGACAGCGGACCAACGCTAGTAACTCTGGACCTTGCCTTTGCATTTGCGAATCCGGTGTATGCCGCTGTCTCCGCGACATTTTTCGGTCAAGTGTCTAAACTAATGGTGAAAGCTTTCGAAGAACGCTGTATGGCAATATATGGGCCCGGGACTAAATGACACTTTTAAATTGTTTTCAAACGTTCAGTAGATTGCTCCGGCAACTGTGACATGGAGAAGAACGAGTATGTGGTATTAATCATTATAGCGAGGATGTGAGTACGAGACTGAGACATTGAGAGCAAATATGCAGACTTCAACGAAAGCAACCCCTGTATGAATTTCGCAAAGTGGAAACGCATTTAAAGAATCAAACCCAGCAAATGTAACTCCAATTATGCGCATTTGCTTGACCTTGATGTACCCCCCGAAAGGATAACTGGGATCGGCGTTTGTTCTTCACCAGGATTTTTCAAAAAACTTTGAATAAGAGGCGTCGGGTGGCTGTTTGCCTGAGAGGCATGATCTGGTAGGAGCCTCCATCTCCAAAAATCGTTCCTGGGAGCTTCTCCAACAAGCTCGGTCCGACCAACGATCTTGGAGCGAACCGACAACTCCCTCTTTCCGTCCTCGATCATTGCTCCTCGCTTAATATGAACCTTTTCGATTTCCTTTGCCTCTGCCATCTCTTCAAGAATGACCTTTTTCAGGTACCTATAGCTCTCACTCGTAAGTTCTGGGGCATGGAAATGGGTGACTCACGAACCTCATGGACCGGACTGGGTGCTCTCGGTGAGGAGGCTCCGGCATTGGCTTCTTTGGTCTACGAAGTCGGGCATGGTTGCCTAAGGCAGCGGTCTTGGGGGCCGGAGTTGCTGTGGTAGCATCAGGATATTCTTTGAAGGCTCTTGCGTAGATTTCGTGCGCGTCAAGTCCGAGTTCTTTGTTGGGAGCAGTCGCAAGAATGTTGCGCACGATCTGTCGCGCCTGTGGGGTACTATAGTTGATCCAATGCTTGAGAACATGCATCTTTAGCAGCGGCGTTGAGAATGCACTTGGTCGCGGAGGCGCTATTGGAGTGACTTCAGTTTGGGCACCAGCTGAGTGTCATGGAATTGCCACTATACGCAACTCAGCACTCACCGATTCAACGGACTTGTAGCAATACGTGCCAAGAACAGCCTCAGACGGCGAACTCGTCGGCGACTCTGAAGATCCGTCACTAAAGGCCTGTTGAGCCTTGTAATTAGTACGACTTGTTCCCTAAAATTTGCTCGACCCCTCCCGAGCCGGTCCCATTTTAACAGTTACCCACGAGCTGTCGTAGGCCATTTTGAGTGCTCAGCTTCAAGTTAAGGGTGCTTTCACAGGAAGGCTTTTGTGGCCAAAACGGATGAGCCAAGGCCCAAGTAACTAAAGGAAACATAGATCTGTGGTATTCAGCCTGCGTAGTCGCTCTGCTGGCAATTCGGAGGACCGGCACAACAAACGAATGCTATGCAAAGATCACGGAGAAGTCCGGGGTCCTGATAGGGTCACGGAGAAGAAAAGGAGAAATACACGTACCTGACTACGAAAAAAAAACAGTCATAAAACCGGGAGATATCTTAAGGAAATGGAAATGATTTGACTGGTGTTGCTCAAGAGTCAAGATGAGGTAGGGCTGTAGCGTAACCAACAAAAAATAAAAGGAGAGAGGCTTGTAAGTGGCAGAGGGTGACAGAGGTCCGCTCTTAGGCAGTGTATAACATCGCCTGTTTCCAATTCGACTTGTACAAAACAGCGCCCAATTGAGGCTTTGTGTTCATTCACAACCTCCATTGCCCACAAATTCTTCGGGCCCAACTCAAAGGTTTTTTGTCAGGTTTTTCTCCTACCACCTCACAGCGTTCAGCCCCATGTCTTCCCAACACGAGCCTTATGGGGATCCATTCGCTGACCGTCCGCGTCAAACTCATTTCCAAGAGCCTCCCGCAAGGACATACGACAGTGCTGCCAACTCTCCCTTCGAGAGCACTACTACTTTACCTCGCGAGTTCGGTGGTGCAGGTTATGTTGACGAAGACTACGCCGAAAAGGTCCCGCTAACTGGAGCTGAAAGCTACAATGCTGGTGGTTTCTATCCACCAGGGTAAGTCTCTCAGTGGCTTGGGGCACGTTGAATACTTTTTTCCATTCTTTCGTGTTCTTTTGCGTGCTTCTTTGGGCGCCGTCTGACTGTTGATGGGTTGTTCTCACATGTTCTGTCCAGACCTGTTGACCCGTCTGCATATGGAGATCCCTACGCTCGCCCTGGTTCGGCCATGTCATCAACCAACGGTGTCGAAACCGCATGGAGACGTCGCCAAACCATCAAACGTGGCGTTACGCGTAAAGTCAAACTTACAAAGGGTAACTTCATTGCGGAGTACCCTGTCCCTACCCCTGTGCACAGCGCCATCGAGGCAAAATATGCAATGACCAACACGACGGAATTTTCGTGAGCGAATCCCAGCTTTTAAATGTTTTTGAATCGATGCTGATCTAAAAATTAAACAAGTCACATGCGGTACACTGCCGCTACATGCGATCCAGACGACTTCAGTGAAGCTGACGGATGGTCACTTCGAACCAAGCTTTACAACCGTCAGACTGACCTTCTCATCGCTGTTACCTCTTATAATGAAGACAAGACCTTGTACGCTCGTACTCTACATGGAGTCATGTTGAACATTCGTGACATCTGCAAGACCAAGCAGTCCAAGTACTGGAGGCGAGCTGCGGAGGAGGGATCGCCGGGCTGGCAAAGGATTACCGTTGCTCTTATTGTAGATGGTCTCGAGCCGATGGACAAAAGCGTCCTCGATCTCTTGGCCACCGTAGGTGTGTACCAAGACGGTGTCATGAAGAAGCAGGTGGATGGCAAGGACACTGTGGCTCACATCTTCGAGGTGCATTCTTTGTTGCATTTAAAAAAAGCATCCTGATCATCCGATGACAGTACACTACTCAACTTTCGGTTGACCCAACTCCTCAACTGATTCTGCCTCACGAGAATGATCCCAACAACCTGGTCCCGGTGCAGATCATTTTTGTGTTGAAAGCCAAGAACCAGAAGAAAATCAACTCTCACCGCTGGCTCTTCAACGCGATTGGAAGGATATTGAAGGTATGAGGCAGGCGTACTATCATTGGATTCTCTTCTGACTTCAGTCTTACAGCCCGAAATCTGTGTGCTCCTCGACGCCGGAACAAAGCCTGGACACAAGTCCATCTACTACCTCTGGGAGGCATTCTACAATGATGCCAATCTCGGTGGTTGTTGTGGTGAAATTCACGCTATGATTGAGGGAGGCAAGAAACTCTTGAACCCTTTGGTTGCAGCTCAAAACTTTGAGTACAAGATGTCCAACATTCTTGGTGCGTTCCCGGCTCTCCCCACGTCCATGGAGCTCACCGTTCTATAGATAAACCTCTGGAAAGCAGTTTTGGTTACGTATCTGTGCTCCCAGGTGCTTTCTCTGCATACCGGTTCCGCGCAATTCTCGGGCGCCCCCTTGAGCAGTACTTCCATGGTGATCACTCGCTCGCTGATCGTCTTGGTGCGAAAGGTATCTACGGCATGAACATCTTCACCAAGAACATGTTCTTGGCTGAGGATCGTATTTTATGTTTCGAGTTGGTTGCGAAAGCTGGTGACCGTTGGACACTCACCTACGTCAAGCCTTCGAAAGCCGAAACCGATGTCCCTGAAACTGCTGTCGAGTTGATTGGTCAACGTCGTCGGTGGTTGAACGGTTCGTTCGCTGCCTCAGTTGTGAGTACTAGAATTGATGACCGTGATTCGTGCATGTTGCTTACATTGGGTGGCATAGTACGCTCTGGTGAACTTCTTCCAGCTCTACCGTTCCGGTCACGGTATCATTAGGATGTTCTTCTTCCATATCCAGGCTTTAGTATGTCGCAATCGCGCAACTCTTCTTTCGTTGACTGACAGGTGTCAAGTACAACGTCTTCTTACTGATTTTCTCGTGGTTCGCTTTGGCCAATATCTGGTTGACATTCAGTATCATCATCGACCTCTTGCCATCGCAGAATATCATCATTTTTGGGACCGCCGACGTTGTATGTGGTTCTCCACAAACAATTACTTGTAAACTGACGTGCCACCCAAAGACTCACTGGGTGAACTTGGCGTTCAAATGGATATATTTGGCTTTCCTTGCGTTACAAGTGAGAAACTTTTTCTACGGACGTGCACTCGCCCAGACTAATTCGTATCAATTTTAGTTCGTTCTTGCACTTGGTAATAGACCGAAGGGTGAACGTGCTGCTTACGCGTTGACGCTCTGGTCAGTTTACACGCCACACATTTTGTTCTTCATTGATCGCGCTGCAGGGTTTATGCATTCTTGGCCGTTTACCTACTCATCTGCTCATTCTGGTTGACAATCAAGGCTTTCGCAGTGAGCATACACAATGTCTTTGCCTCACACGTCACCCATCCTTGGCCTGCAGAACATCCCCAACGAACTGAAGAACAAGACCGCCGCTCAAGTCATTTTGACGTTCTTCACTCCTCCTGTCGGAGCGCTGATCGCCGCAATGGTCTCTACATTCGGCAAGTTCCTCCTCCGGAAGGTGCAAAAGGACACGGAGCTCACTGATTCTTCATAGGCATCTACTTCATCGCGTCTTTCCTTTATGTGAGTTTCATCCTTGGTTTGGCCGGAAGCTGCATTGACCAGCGTTGTAGCGAGACCCTTGGCACATGTTCTCGAGCTTCTTCCAATATTTGTGCTTGGCGCCCAGCTTCACCAATGTTCTCAATGTTTACGCGTTTTGTAACTTGCACGATGTAAGTGAAACTTTCTGGTGCGTCCGACGCGTCTCATGTTTTGCAGGTCTCCTGGGGTACCAAAGGAAGCGACAAAGCGGAAGCACTCCCATCGGTCTCTTCATCGAAGAGCAAGGATACTGATGCACCCGTAGTCGAAGATACTCACCGGATTCAAGAGGATGTGGATGCCGCGTTCAAGGAAACCGTTACGCGTGCTGTGACCAAGATCGAAGTCAAGGAAGTCATCGAGAAACCCACTATGGACGATCAGAATAAGACTTTCCGTACACGCCTCGTCGCATCCTGGATGCTTACGAACGCCGGACTAGCCGTCGCAATCGAAAATATCAACGGTCTTACGTCCGTGCAAGACGCCCAACAGGATGAAAATGAGCTGCGTTCGAAGCAGAACACTTACTTTGCTGTCATTTTGTATTCTACATTCGGACTCGCCGCTGTGCGGTTTGCCGGAGTAAGTCGCGCGCTTTGGTCATGCCCTTGTTTCATTGACAGAATTGTTTGTCCAGTGTCTGTGGTATTGGTTCAAACGCAACCTCTTCAGGTGCTGCAGGAGGAACTAAAAGGTCGCTTTCACCTCTTCTAAGTACTCAGTTTGTTTTGCATGGACCTGAACAAGTCAGCTCTCATCTACTCTCGTTGATATCGGCGTTAGCATTCCGCAGCTTCAGTCTGGACATTTCATTCTACACTACTCGTTATGACAGCATTATCGTTCGTTTTATACATACGCAGTATCTCCTGTCTGCACCTACATTGGAGTAGATAGATGGGTACTCAAGGGAGCAAAGGGCAGGTTTAATTACAAGTAGCTGGTATGATGGCTACGAGTACATCCCTGAAAACTCGTCCCTGTGGTCGCGTCTATTGCCGTGTTCTTGTCTTCCTGCACCAAGTGCGTCCAAGGGATTCAGTGACAGAATTGGTAGCTGGGTAGGCCAACGAGCGTCCCTGGAAACCATGTTGGATTCCGCGAGCCAATGCCGTAGCCACCCATCGCTAGATGAACCATCGACTTGAGATGGGGATAGAGCAGTGTTGTCTTGGCGCTCTGCATCCGTAAGAAGTCGTCGTCGGCAACTCGGACAGGAGTCATGCTTTTGGGCGAGAATTAAGGCAAAACTCGAAAGCATGATGTACGGTGACTCACCCCTTCCGTGATCCACTTCGTGATGCTAGAGGGCACGTCAGTATCTTGCATGGAGCTGGGGAGTCAGATCGTGCTCAACTCTTTGCGGCAGAAAATGTGGCCACAAGTTTTCTGCAGCTTTGTCACGCCTAGCTCCTCGACAGGATGAGCGGGAGAGTCCATGGCATGAGCAGTTTCCTCTTCAGCGAGGATGGAAAGCAGAGTATTAAAACATATTGGGCAAACGCCGTCTATGCATTGTCCCTTGAGTACTGGGAAGCGCAGGCTCATGCGACGAGCTTACCGTGGTGGCCAGAGGCTACCAGGTCGGCTTCGGTCAGTTTTGGAAGCTCAGTAACGAGCATTTGCATCTGCCTGAAGGAAGTGAGTACAGGTAGTAGGATGTAAGGGTCACTGACTGATGTGAGAGCCTTCTGTCTGAGGTGCGCAGCCTGAACTGCGAAACTACTTCATCAATCTCTTGAGCAGAGATAACAAATTCAGGGGCGAGCTCAAGGTGATCGTCGGCCATGATCAAGAGGGGAATAGAAAGCAGAAAGATACAACGTGTCTGAGCAATGCCAGTGTGAGGACGCAACGTAGCATGACATTGACGCAGAACTGCCAGAAAGCGTGGGAACACTGCTGTGATAGGGATCATGCAGCAAAACGAGGTACTAGAAACTACAGAAAGGCAGGGAGATTCAGCGAGACAGGCAACACGACTTAACACTACGACAGATACAGAGGGGGTATCATCACGCTCTTACAGAACATCGTCCGTTCTTCGGCCACCTTACTGTTCAAACGGATTTGCATCTTCGTCCATGGGTTTTGCCTCTGATGGTTCTGCCTCGCTCCCACTCTCTTGTTCGTCTGATGACAGTGATTCCTTGTCTTTACTGGGGAAGAGAGCGCCCATTGGTTTTGTACCCCTAGCATGACAAAATATGAGCGACAGTTGGTAGATCAGGGGTTTATCAGGTACTTCGTGAAGCGCTTCTGCTTAGCGGCATTGAGTTTTTGAGTGACTGGAGTCATCATGTTATCAGTTGGTGAGACGAATTTTGGGTTACTGATGACAGATTGATTAGTTGCTACACTTTGATGTGTGGAACTGTTGACTAACATGCTCTTCGCCATCTTCTTCGCCAAGAGGGCCTTTATGCCCATTCCTGGTGCCACGCTGGTAGTCCCATTCGTGGCATTACCAAGAGGTGCCTGTGGTACGACTATATGAGCTGCTTGTGAAGGATTGTGCATGGGTTGGATGGGCGCAGAGATGGGGGAATCGTTTGGAGTTGAAGTAGTAGACATTGTAATAGGATTTTGTTTTTATTTCAAAGACCTCGTCCACAAAGACGTCGTTTCAATAGGGATACAATAGTTGGCGGAGTGTCGTTCTACAGGTTGGGAACAGTTGAATCTTTATAGTCGCGTTTCAAAATCAAACTTGACGCGTGAAGACAATCACGTGGTCATCTCATCCACGTGCACTCCAGTCTCCAACAACTTTTTGTATCTTGGCCTTTTACTGCACCCTACTCCCACTTCTTCCTGCTGGAAAACTCGAGTGAAGATAGACGTCCGTTCATTCCGCATTCCGCCCCATTCTCGACGGATTCATATTGATTCCATATACTTACTTGTTCGTCAGCTAACAAGTCGACACCCACAACCACCTCTGCAAGCCACCACGATCAAAAGTCTTTTGTGAGAAAAATTCTTCCGCTGCCCAAGCTATGTCCCGAAGCGATGTTGGACTCTCGACGGGAGGATCAATTTCGCTGTTTCTACAGCCATACCTCCAAACGTAATTCGTGGAACGGTGTGGAACGCGACATCTAGTTGCTTCCTTGACAGGCATCGAACCCGATTCGTCGACCTTCCGCATTCGCTTTGACAATAACGCCTCTTGCTCGAATACTCTGGTGATTTGAGGAGTTCCGGTGGTCATCTGGTGCCATCATGCTCACAGTCGCTTGGCAGAACCTTGCTGTCTGTGTGCTTCACTTCCAGGCCGCCATCCTGTTCCGCTAGGTCGCAGTACACCGCTGAGCCGTGAAAAGCCAGCCTTGTTCCCTTTTCGTGGCGCTTGGCAGCTTCTGGGCCCCTGCATCCGTGCCCAGGACATGTCCAATGGGTTAGCATACTTCTAACACGTTATCGAAGGTTGCATGACAGCAAGGTCGCATGACTTTATTTGGACTGTCTTTTGGTGAACTTCTATGTCGGTGTATATCATTTTCGTGGGCTTGGAGCATTTGTATTTGCCTAACCTTGAGAGCTTTGCGGCGGCTGAGGGAATACTAATGCTTGATGGGGTCATTAGTACCCTGCGCCACTTGACTTCATTTTCCCAGAGCAGTCATCCCTCAATTCCCCTGAGAACTTTGTTAATATCTTTTTAGCAGGAATGGGACGACAGCTGCCCGCGGACTTGGCAGGAGTGCGTCATGGTGACCAGGACCAACCAACTACATCTCTCATTCTCTGGCATTGACTGCCAGATATGCGGATCGTCGTGTTACAAGTTTATACGATGAATTACTGAATTTATCGCACTCAGAGGGGATACTGTTACCTCACTACAAGATGAAGTGACAAACCAAATGTTTGCTTCTTGTTTACGGCAAGGCCTTATCTTCGCGCCCAATGGTGTTCAAGTAGAGGCCCATCGGGTGCGCGGTGCTGCGGCCGTGACGGTACTTGTTAACGGAAGCCTGAAGCTGTGGATCTAGAAAACTATTTTCCGACACAGCGCTGCTACCACGAGTATAGCCGGAGGAGAAATGGGTGAACAAGGCTGACAGTGACAGCGGTTCGGAAAGGGCTTATTTGCTAGTACTCTCCCAGGTTACGGATGTTGTACCTGGATAACTCTATAACCAGGATACGATGCGATAGTCGGACAGTTGAGTGGTCATCACAAGACCTTGGGATGAGCTGAATGTCAACGTTATAGAAGCGAGGACATTACTCTTGTTGAAGGGGCGAGAACATCGACAGCGGGGATGTTGCTGAAATTGTTGCATGAATTACTTGAATTTTATGGTCAAGGTGTCCGTCCGTGTACAAATCAAGTTCGTTCCACACTGGTACCGTGTAAGACCCCGCATACTTAGGAATCAGCTGCATTGGCTTGCTGTTAACCGTACCCTCTCGTATTTAAACTTGGCCCGTTGATCTGGCCGTTTTTCCTTCTACATACCCGTTACCCTCAGCGATCTCTTTTGTTTTTAACGGCGCTTGGTACTGCTGTCGTCTGTCACGGAGAAACGGCACGGTGAGGACGAGCCACGGCTTTGGGTCTGCCCACAATCAATCCGTCAAATCCTTTTTTTTTTTGACCACTTTGACATCGTCCTCTCTCTTCACTCTTCTTTCATTTAACATTTCTCGCCTTTTCCTTCTTCCTCTTCCGATATGGCTGCCAACACCATGAGGAAGAGAAAGATTGCCGTTCTTGGCTCCCGCTCAGTCGGTATGGTACTTCACTTTT
The DNA here is from genome assembly GCA_014904945.1 of Gyrodon lividus. Classification (NCBI taxonomy): domain Eukaryota; kingdom Fungi; phylum Basidiomycota; class Agaricomycetes; order Boletales; family Gyrodontaceae; genus Gyrodon; species Gyrodon lividus. The sequence continues at coordinate 161,902 of MU127421.1, read as the reverse complement.
TACACCACCCATCACCCATGCCTCACCTTGCCTCGACAGGCAAATCCTCCCTTGTCATCCAGTTTATAGAAAACCACTTCGTAGAAGCCTATTATCCGACCATTGAAAACACGTTTTCCAAAGGTGTCGTCTACAAAGGCGTCGAGTATGATTGTGACATCATCGACACCGCTGGTCAGGTTCGTAAATTTGCTTGGCTCAATGCCCTTACCTCTCAACATCTTCCCATCGCAGGATGAATACTCCATTCTCAATTCCAAACACGCCATCGGCATACATGGCTATGTCCTCGTGTACTCAGTCACATCACGGAGGTCTTTTGACATGGTCAAGATCGTGTATGACAAGATTATCGATTTCTGTGGAAAGAACGATATCCCATGTGTAATAGTCGGCGCAAAGACCGATCTACAGTCGAGGTATGTTTGTGGCATCCGTTGTTGCATGGCTGTCTGCCGTGCTATGTGTCATGCTGCGTTGTCGACATCCTTCGTTCTTATATAGTCCAAATGGTAGACAGGTCCAGCCAGACGAAGGTGAAGAACTCGCTAAATCGAACAAGGCTGCATGGGTAGAAACCAGCGCAAAAAATAACATCAACGTTGGTATGCGGAGTTGAAATCACAATTCACCCTCGATGCTAAAAGCAGTCACAGGCAAGGTGTTCGAATTATGTCTTGCCGAAATCGAGAAACGTTCACCGCACAGTCAAGCTGATCAACCAGAAGCCAGCAAGTGCGTCATTATGTGACACTCCCTCGATCACACGCATCCCTTCCCATGTCTCCCAGATATCTCCCGACACGCTGCCGAGTTACCTGTTCCACTCCAATATCCTAGTTCCTCCTGACCAAGGTTCCCCTTCTTGCATCGCTGTGATCGTCGACCTGCATTATCCATATTTACACATAGTTTCTCCTTCTGCACTCTTGGAGCATATGTCCATCTCAGATCGCCTTAGACTTGTCCCCTATAATCTTCTTCCCTGCGTTCCTGTCTTGCAGTACGTGTACTGTACAGTCTGTAAATTCACGCCACCTTTTGTGTATTGGTTTTTGTCTGCTGCTTACACCGTAGTGTCTTCCCTGGTGGTTAATAATAATCGTGGTTCGAGTAAGGAATCTCACTTGAGACACATGTCAGATTTCAAGATTCGGGGTGCAGTTATCTTTCCTAAAGTCACCGATATCTAACATCGACTACAGCCCCACTACTACACTTCATGCTGTGCCATCACCGAGGAACCGGACTGTGACTTCTCTGCCCTCAAGCCCAATGGCTTTAATAACCTGGGGATCTCCTGGGACAAGATCGATGGCCTGGTCGCTCCATTTTACATCCTGGCCCTCGACGTCCAGAACAATCCCCTTTATGGGTTTCTGACTGGAAAGCTCGACAGATTCTCCATCGTCACCTGTCTTAATAGTCAACCCCAGATCTTTGATAGCCGGGAACTTGATGAATTTGAAAGGTTCTGGCCTGGGGACGCGCAATGATGTGAGATGATAAGTGCGATGTGATGCCCTATGACCCGAATTACCAATTCGAGTAGCGCCCCAGAACAGCCCCAGACTCGTCCAGCAAACGAGCAGAGATAATAATCACACGAGGGACCTCGCTCAGCTTTGTGCGGATTGGTTGGCCGGGAAGCTGGCCGGAGAACAACTCGGTGCTCGAGTTCGCGGCCAAGACGACGTCCATGGTGAATTTGTCTGCCCACGTCGAGTGGAGGTCAAACGAGGTAACCTCCAATTCGGCTTTCTTCTCGGTCAGGGTACTGTTCGTCCCCCAGATTTCCAAGACGGTCTCGATGGTGAAGGATGCAGCTGAAAGTTCATCGGAAAGTGTCTTCTTCTCTTTCCGTGTCATGCCCACTGTGACATGTCGTAATTCACGTGCAATTGTAAAATATGCAGGTTTGGGTCTCAAAAAATAGTCGATGATTGCCCAAGATGTAGTTGGCCAACAGTCGTTGATCTGATAGGCATCGGATTCGCAAGATAACACCCGGGATGGCTACTAACCGCTCACCTGCCATACTAGAGCTCCAGCGGTATGCTCTCTGCCCTTTCCACGCCAGTTACGTCTCCACAGGCGGTACGCTGCTGCAAGGGTTTCAGCCTGCATGATTTGCGTGTAGTAAACATAGCTGTAGATTATAAACACGTGCAAAGGGCCGTTCAAGGTTTACGCACCTCTCCATATCAAACGCATGTATGAAGTTTTCAATGAGGTAGAGCTACTCATAGAAATCAGTAATTGGAAGCCTGACCTTACACATGAATCAATCCTTACCTCCAGTCGCCGTTCAAAACCGTCAGCCTTGTTATGGTTGTTGTTCACGCTTTGTAGGAAGGATCGTCTCTACGCTTCATTCGAATATGGGTATCACGATTGATTGCATACCGAGATTGAGGGTATCGCTCCGACTGATCCCCACCTAGCCAATGATCGACCGTACGAATGTTGGGGTAACCTTGCCTGCAGAGAGGTAAGACATACACCCCAGGTCACTACATGACAGAAAAGGCCCACATTCCAAACTCTGAAACGAAGCGCCCAGCCAAGAGGTCCCAATTGTGCCACGGTTCTTGAGAACCATGCCAAACGTTCCCTACCAATCAAAGTGTTTGACATTGGAGGGCCCCTTGCCTCTCACGTCACTTACATTGGTGCAAGTCGCCAAGCGTCTGATCCGTGGTGACTACCCCAGGCGCGCTGTAAGGAGAACTCCTGTGATAGTGGATATCACAAAACTTCTTAACAATGGAAGGTAGGGTGCGCTCATATATGTAGCGCGCCGGGAACTTGGTCTTCCGAAAGTCAGATGTTTCGTCAGAGTAGTCAACGATCTTGATGGATTCCGCAAGTTGATAATCTTCGTTGTTTCCAGCTGTGGAAAACTTTTTCAGCATCGTTCACAGTCGCGAATTTCGATATGGAGCAACTGACCAAAGATGACGATGGATGGGTGGAGACGGAGTCTCTTGACGTTTTGCTCGGCTTCAATCTCGACGAGCTTCAGAAAAGAGTCATAGGCTGGATACTAAGATAAGTCAGCGTTACTCTTCGGACTAGGGCCACAATGGCTAACTTGACCACATCCAAACATGAAGTCCTGCCAGACAATGACTTGAAACACCCATTTAGCGTATATACCTTTTGAAGATATGATCGTCGGGACTTACTACCAAGTTCTGCCAGGGGCCCAACTTCGTCAGTACTCCTGAAGGAGATTGCGCGGTGAATTCCTTACCGTCACAAATATCGTAGAAAGCGTCCGCTTCGTAGATACCACCTCCCCAAACTCGGATCATATTCTGGTTTCCATCAATCAAGAGCTGGAGCCAGGCGCGATATCTGTCTGTCGTCATCCTACACGCCAATGGGGATTAGCCAACAATGCATCATGCGGGAAGGTGGTCACTTACTTGGTAAGGAATGAATCCGCAGGAATCCAGTTCGATCCACCACAGAAGATCCTGATGTTGTTGACTTCAAACAGGAAAGTCTTGCCTGGTTGGTCAATAAAGGGTTCCTCTACAACGCGAACGCGGCGGAAAGCAACTTTTTCAGTTCGTGAATCAACCACTGTACTATTCTGTATAGGAGTGGTCGCCAGTCAACGGTATCGCTCTCGTAGGACACTTCTTTTTGACACTCACGGCATCGGAGACGATGACTTCAACAGTATAGAGCGGTTGCTTTCCGTAGTGAACAGGGAACCAGAGCCTCAGCTGGCCAGAGAAAAATTCGAGCTCTACACGAGCACGTCCGGACTCTACCCCAAGATCCTTTTCCGTATAGACTACTGCGCCTTGCGGATTCTTCAGGGTGACAGAAGCTGAACCAGAAAATTTGTGGGACAGTGAAAGATCAATGGTAACCTTCACATCCAGTGCTTCTGAGACCACGCTCCTGATGTCAACGTCGGTGAGGTAAACATCGTAGGTGTGAAAGTTGATGGGCTTCCAGGGACCGACTGTCATCAAGATTGGGCCCCAATCCCAACCGTAGCTAGTGATTCTGTGAGAACTCGCCGCTGAAGAAGATAAACTGGGGTTGCCACTTGTACTGCGCCTTGCGCACATGCAGGCGACTGGAATCGCCATTCCATAAGTGGAACTTGCCATTGGCCTGTTCAAGCTCTCTTCCCTGGGTTCGTGTGAGGAAGTAGACAAGCGGCACAAACATATTACTTCACCTTTTTGAACGAATTTGCGAAGGTAATAACCAGGTCATTGGAACCGAGCCTCACAAGATGCTTCACAGGGGCCCTGTAGGTGATGAACTGATTCTTGGTGCTGATCAAAAATTTAGAACCAGAGACCGACGCGGCCAGAAACATGACAATGCATACTTGAGAATATCTTGACCGTTCTTGCGGAAAGTCCACCGTAAAAGAGAAACATGTAGGAGCACAGATTGCTTACAAGCGTGACAGTGGCGAACGTGTCGAGACCTTCGAAAACAAGATCTGCATTTGTCGCGGTGAGGTCCTTTTCGGTCACGGTGAAGGTGTTCTTGAACACCCATTCGGTTTCTCCAACCCCTGTAGCAAATTGCAGTGTTGAGAACAGTAGCAATGTGCCATGTCACCCCAATTACATTGCACCTCCCATTCGTTCAAACCAAGGAACTTGGTGATCTATCAGCCCAATCCCCAACTGAAAACACCTCGACAACCCTCACCGGGTCTGGAATTCTCTTGAGCTTCAAGAGCTCGACGTGAACGGTTGTGGGAAACTCCGAAGCTGAGAGCCATTCGCCATTATTTGTTCCCAGTCCTCCACCATCTTGAGTGAAACACCAGCCCGAGGCGATGGTTCTAGTGCTGCTCATGGCAGATGAAATCTAGAGAAAGACGGAATCGTCATTCTAAGCGCCATGGGTGGGCCCTATAAGCCTTTTGTAGACAGGCCAAGGAGATCACCTGCAATATTATTCGTGCGACGATACGGTACGAAGAGACATGCCGATAATACTCCGATTCAAGCAGAGGACCCTGCAACTATCCACTCTCATAACCAGTACATTCTAGCACTATAAACAGGGTATTCCTGAGTACACCCGAACCCCTTGCTCAGAGCAGGTATCTGAATCCTTTGGGACGATTCAGCCCAGTGTCCTTAGCTTCCAGCTCATCGTTCAAACGCTTCAGGTACTGTCTGAAGGCCAGCGACATGATAATGCACAGGGCGTTTGTTACAATGCAGATCGCGCACGAATTCGCATAAGACGGACCCCATGTGGATGGCCAAACATAACTGGACGAATGGAATGTAAGGCTCGTTTCAAAACGAGGCTTCGGAGTACTCACGAGCCGATGACGTTACCGAGTGATGAGAATGAGTTGATGAAAGCTAGCGCGACAGCACGTTTAGAAGGAGGTCGCGGTATGGAGTTACTAACCCAGGCCCAGAAGACGATGAAACCAGTGTATGACTGAGCCATTAGAAATCTGTCGAGTGATGTCAGGAAAAGTGAAGTTAGGTATCGTGCAGAAATGGGGTGCACCACTGACAAAGACATATAGCGGATAACCGTGTTCATGGTCAACATCGCCATGAGAAATCCAACAATACCCAAGAATAAAGGTACTGCAACGTGGAGAAAGCGCTCTCCATCCGAATCAGAGTGTCTGGAAGCAGAACGTTCAGAGCCTGAAATGATGGAGTGTGCTGGAATCACCTCGAGGTCTTGAACGCCACGAATGTAGCAAACGCCCAAGGGGGTGAGCACAGAAGGAGAGTCACCGTCGGGTTGTATCCCAGGGTCGCGCCCAGCGTAGGAAAGAAAGCATTGAATGAAAGAGAGACAACCATGCTCGTCAACGCTATGCACAACCACCAAACTTTCCAGTCTGAGAGCGCCAGAATGAGCCCACTTGTCTGATCCTTCGAACCATCACTTTCTTCTTCATCCCCTGCACCATCCTCTTTCATTCGTAACTGAGCCAGAGCATGTTCTTCGGGTGTTAGCCAGCGGGATGGTGTCGAAGGGAAATCGGGCAATATAAAGACCGCGCTCACAGCGACGACCATAGTGAGTGTTCCCTCCACATAGAATAACCATCTGAAAGAGAAATTATCAAGGCTTCCAAGAGTGGCCGTGGCAAGTTGGGTGTACAATTACCTCCAAGCCGCGTATCCCCAGACACCGTCCATGATATCAAGGATTGCAGATGCTAGAAGGGAGCCGAAGGCATTGCTAATCATTATGCCACATGACAAAATCGCAGTTCTCTTGCCCAACTCCCTGCGTTTATACCTGCCTTCGATGAGTAGAATTGCAGCGGAATGTTGTCTGTGGCTTACCATTGAGACAGGAGGAACAAAGCGCCAGGGAAGAAGGCGGCTTCAACAAAACCAATAAGGAACCTGGTAAGGAGAGCACTAGTATACCTTTCCGAAAAAAAAATTAAACATGGTAGGGCGGAGAGATGCAGGATTTACGTAGTTGTCGTCCCTGGGGAAGAATGCCATATCAGCCGAAGGTCGCCTGCAAAATGAGGAACGTCACCTGTAAGGACAGAAATAAACCCCCAAATTGCCATGCATCCTGGGAGATACATGGAAGGCTTCCCTATGCGATTCAGGAAAATATTGCTATGTTGTGCCATGAATAATGGTGACAGGGAAAAGTTGGGGTGAAGCTTACGAGGGAACTTGCATCAGGACGTAACCAATGTACAGGATACTCAAGAGGGTATTAAACTGCTGTCCCCTCAAACGAAGATCCTCTTCAAAACCACGAAGTCTCGCTGCGCTTATCATAGGGGGAATGATGTCGAATCGCGGGCGCCTAGCTCTGCATATAAGATAACTTACGCAGCGTTATTACGGTCAATCTAAGCCATTGGGCACCTAAGTAAACACGGTTCACGGAGAAAGGGATACACAGATCAGACAAACTCACGTAGTTCAAGATGTATATCAATGCTAGTATTGACATTCTGGTATCCAACTTCCTAAGGAGGCTCTTTTCGACACGTTCTCGGTCCTCTTGGGAAGAATCCGATTCAGACTCGCGTATGACATCCTGGTCGAGTTCTACTGAGGTGTCATTGACGGCTTTCTGGGACAAGGATTAGACGCAAAAAACGCGGTCAAACACAAAGAACCAGAGCTCTTGACTAAGGGACTCACGTAGCCTGGTATAGCAGACACTTGCAAATGTTCTATCCGCCATTCAAGTTGTTACCTGGCTGTACAATATCAAGATGTGAGCTTAACGTATTGACACCGTCAGCTTGAAGTTAAAGACCAACTTGAAGTGAACGTGAGGCCAGTTACAAGTATGTACTGGTGGCGGCAGGGTGTGAATGTTGTGAACTATAGTATATAGCCTAAGTGCCGATACAGTACCGCCTTACAACTTGTAGTAGTGCATCGGTGGTTGCTTTAGGTCTCTGAACGAGTTGTCGAATCGAGTCTACTAATAATCCACATCCCATACTCGGGCTTGCTAAAGGAGGTACCTAAAGCCTTTGGGTAATCCAGAAATGTGCTCTTCTCTTTCTGCCTGCTTGTTCAGTCGTGCGAGATGCAGCCGGTACACCCAACACATAGCAATGCTCAACAGGCTCGTCAAGATGCAAATGAGGTAGGAATTGGTATAGGACGGGCCCCATGAGGATGGCCAGAAATATCTGCATACGACCTCTCCATGAATTACTGGCTCATTACAGCTAACTTGAACACTCACGAAGCCAAGATATTGCCAAATGTTGCAATTGTATTAATGAAAGCTATCGCGATAGCCCGCTTGGAAGATGAGTCAGGAATGGAGTTGCTTGCCCAGGCCATAAAGACCACGAATGCAACAGACGCTTGAGTCATGAAGAACCTGAACGAACTTAGAAAAGTTTTTCCACAGGAAGAGAGCTTACAACGAGAGATAGCGAATCATGGTGTTCATGGTTGAAATTGCAATTGTAAATCCAATGATGCCCATTATCAGAGGGCCAGTAATATGCCAAAACCTGTCTCCACTCGAGTCCGAGTGTCTGCGGAGGGGACTCAGGAACTATCTAAAGGTCATAGAAGAGCGCAAACCTTGTGACAAGGAAAGACGTAGCCGTCCCTAAGAGCCATGGAGGGGCACACAACAATAGACTGACCGACGGACTGTAACCCATGGTGGCACTCAAAGTGGGGAAAAAGTTCCCAAACGAAAGAGAGACAGTCATGCTGGATAGTGAGATGCCTAACCACCAGGTCTTCCAGTCCGTCAGGGCATCCCAAAAATTGGAGTTGTTTGTGTCCTTGATTTGATCTTGCTCTATACCATATAAATCTTCTTCCATTCGTATCTTCGCAAGAAGCTGTTCTTCAGGCGTAAGCCAGCTGGCAGGAGTCGAAGGAAAGTCAGGGATTATGTAGAGAGCGGTGGTGGCGAGGAGGACAGTCAGACTGCCCTCGACGAAAAATAACCACCTGCAGGAAAGGTTGGGGTTAACAAACGGGACCATTGTTGTGTTCCAGTCACCTCCACGCAGCAAAGCCAAGTGTTCCATCCATTACGGAGAGAATTCCCGATGCAATGAGTGAACCGAAGGCATTGCTGACGGAGCTTCCAGAAGTGAGGATTGCCATCCTGAGACCGAGTTCATGACGCTTGTACCTCAAGTTTCAGAGTAAGGACGAAACCCAAGACACAACAGTTTATTGAAGGATACCATTTCGAAAGGAGGAAAAGAGCCCCAGGAAAAAACGCAGCTTCAACGAATCCAAGTAAGAAACGAGACACGAGAGCTGAGTGGTAGCTGTCAAAAAGTCCCAAGCCATCAAAAACATTCAAGATTCAAGCAATCCACAAACCTCTGGGAAGCACCAGTACCAACAGATATCACTCCCCACAGGATCATGCAACAAGAAATATATACTGATGGCTTCGCAATCCGGTTGAGGAACCAGTTTCTGGAAGTCTTCAGTCAAATGCATCAGGAGGATCGGACCTGCACTTACGAGGGGGTTTGCATGAACGCATAGCCAACATACAGAATGCTAATCATAGTATTGAACTGCTTCCCAGACATATGAAGGTCCTCTTCCAACCCTTTTAGCCGTGCGGCTCTAGTCAAGTTCATCATTTGCACCATGTAACGTTTGCAATGAATGGGTGCGGCTCACGCTGCGTTGTTGCGATCCATCTTGTGACCTTGGCTGAGCTCTTGGATCTACATAACAGGTCTAAGAGCGGACTCACGTAGTTCATGATATACACCAAGACGAGGAAGAAAACTCGAAGATCTAGTTTTCGAAGAAGCCTCTTTTCAATTTGCTTGCGCCTTTCAGCACCACCAAGACCCAAGGCTTCATCCAGGTCACCGGGGACGGCGGGGAGTACAAGTGTGCCATACTGGACTTCTGAAGCTTGATCGCTGTTGTGTTCCAAGAGACTGCAACTTGCTGCGTCTGAACTAAAAGCCATCGTACTGAAGAGCCAAGTCCACCGTGGTGGTAAAAGGCGACTTATGTTGCGACGGCTGAGTTCCGTGACCCTCGTGCCACAACAGCCCGAGTACTCATTCAACAGCAACTTACAGGTAGTCAAAGCTTATCGATAGTCATTGTATGTCTAAAGTACATCATAGGGAGTCATGCAGAGAGCCATTCACCCTCGAGGTTTCACGAACCGGCTCCTCACAGAAGATACCTGAAACCCTTTGGAAGCCCCTTGAGGCGCTCTTCCTTCTCTGCAGCTCTGTTGGCTTCCTCAAGGTGTGATCGATAGCGTTGTAAGATCACGAGAGCGATGACGGCCGCCAGAATACACAGCAAGTAAGATCTGAAATATGAGGGGCCCCACGAGGATGGCCAGAAATACCTATGATAAACGTTGTTACATGTTTTAGTACACTCAGAGAAACTGACTCACGAAGCGCCAATATTTCCAGTCATTGCAACCGAGTTTATAAGGGCAAGAGCTACTGCCCGCTTACTCGACGAGTGAGGGAATGAGTTGCTCACCCACGCCATGAACAAGTCGATTGAGATAGTAATCTGTGTCATCAGAAAGCTGCTGGTAGTTAGTCAAGGGTTACGCCGAAGACTGACAGGCTCCTACAGAGATAGATAACGAACAACAGTGTTCATGGTGGTCATGGCCAGGACAAAACCGGTGATGCTGATCACCACTGGAATGGACATGTGCCAGAAACGTTCTCCAGACAAGTCAGAGTGCCTTGTTTCGGAAATAGGCTTCAGATTGGTGTAAAAAGCAGATGGAATGGGCGTACGAAGATACGACGAAAGCCGTTATTGTGGCAAATATCCATGGGGGTGCGCAGAGCAGTAAGCTGATGGTTGGACTGTACCCCATTGTTGCACTGAGTGTAGGGAAGAAGTTGGTAAAGGAATCAGCAGCATAGAAACACAGCAGTGCAGTGCTCAACCACCACACGCGCCAGTCGGATAGCGCCTGAGTGAGGCCTGAAAAGTATTTGCCTTGGTCCAGGTCTTCGCTGCCGTACATGTCCTCTTCCACTCTTCTACGAGCAAGAGCAAGCTCTTCGGTTGAAAGCCAGCTCGCCGGAGAGGATGGGTAATCTGGAATGATGAAGATAGCAAAGACACCAATGATCATGGTCGCGCTGCCCTCAAGTAGAAACAACCATCTGAATTAATGTAGTCAATACACGGTCTCGCCATGTTGACACAAGGAAGCTGCTGACCTCCAACCCGCAAAGGCAAACACTTGATCCATCATCTCCATAACACCAGAAGCAATGAGAGCACCGAACGCATAACTGATCGTGCTGCCGCTCGTGATAATTGCAACTCTCCAAGCGAGCTCGCTACGTTTATACCTGTCCCTAGGTTAGAGTATATACTTCGATCAAGCCTCGATTATACCATTTAGAGAGTAGGAACATGGCTCCGGGATGCCATGCAGCCTCGCAGCATCCAAGGAAGAAACGCGAAGTCAGGGCTCCAGCGAAACTGAACGCATCAGGTTGAGTCAAGACCATGGTGTGGCGAAAAACTCACGTCTGGGATATACCTGCATGATTCCCAAACTTAGTCTTGTTTCACGATGATGAAATAAGGCCGCAAACCGGTAGCGATGCAACATACTCCCCAGAGAAACACACAGAAAGAGAGGTATATCGATGGCCTTTGCATTGAACTCAGGAATATATTGCTATACCCTGCCAGCTCAGACTTATTCGCATCAACTTGTGAAAAGAGAAACATACGAAGGAATTTGCATCAACACATAGCCAACATATAGAATACTGATGAGCGTATTGAATTGACGTCCAGTCATACGGAGGTCGTTTTCGAGGCCTGATAACCTTGCAGCTCTGAGGACCTGGGTCAGATTTACAGCGAAGGAAAGATCCTTCAGAAAACTGACGCTGCACTTGAGCGGTCCAACTTTGACAATGAGGGACCCAGTTAAGTTGCGGAGGGGAAAGGTAGACTGTGGAACGCACGTAGTTCATGATGGAGACCAAGACGAGAAACGCGATACGGCGGTCCAGCTTGCGAAGCAATTGTTTCTCTAGTCTCTTCCTGCCTTCTGCACCCCCAAAGACCTCCTCCAGGTCGTCAGTTCGTGAGGTGCCAATGGAATCATAGCTGGCGATCGTCGACGATGCAAGAAGAAGACTGTCCTGAACGTCTATGGACGAGTAGGACATTGTGACTGGGGAGAACAGGAAGGGGGCTCTAGTTCACGTATTATATTATGTACTGGCCTGTCTCCATCGGTAACGGTGACATTACCCTTGCCGAGGAACATAGGCGCTGCCCAGTGTTCGTGGGGAAGCACAATATGTGTAAGTAAAGACGCGATCTCGGAGTTTCGATTCACCAATCTTCTCATCCTCCTCCCTGACGTTCACCTCGATGCGCTACGCCGTGTTCGTCACCGGCCCAGCCGGCGCTGGCAAATCAACTTTCTGCACTTCATTTGCGACCCATCTCCAAACCTCCCGACGTGCTGCACACATCGTAAATCTTGACCCCGCCGCAACAGGAGACGCCTTCGAGCACGAGCCAGCTATTGACATAAGGGATCTAGTCACCCTCGAAGATGTGATGAGCGAGATGGGAATGGGTCCGAATGGTGGACTTGTGTACTGCTTTGAGTGAGTGAGTATATCTCGGATAGCGCTCCTTGAGCATCTACTGATGCTATTTGACTCTCAAGGTATCTCTTACAGAATATGGACTGGCTAGAAGAGGAACTTGGTGGATACGATGACGACTACCTTATTATCGATTGTCCAGGTGCGTATTACGCCTCTGCCTTTGTAAATACGAACTCATGCGACCTAAAGGTCAAATTGAGCTATACACACATCACCCATTCCTACCGTCTCTTGTCCGTAACTTGCAACGAATGGGCATAAGAATTTGTGCTGTATACCTTCTCGAGTCACAATTCATGGAAGATCGCTACAAATTCTTTAGGTGCCTTATTTTTTCTGTACTTCCATTCGCGCTAATCGATATCGTCATCAGCGGCGTCCTCTCTGCCATGTCTGCCATGGTTAACCTTGAGGTTCCATGGATAAACATTATGTCAAAAATGGATCTTGTCTCTCCCTCACCTTCGTCTTCCTCTGATCCATCCACCGAACCACGAAATGGCAAACGTGCACCTCGAGACGTTGCGCGATACTTGGATCCAGATCCGCTACTCCTCGCAAATGCAAGAGACGGGCATGACAAAATCAGAGAGCGACAGAACGACCGGTTTCATGAACTAAACCGGGCGATTGTACAGCTGGTACCACCGTTACTCCTTTATTCTACTTCGATGTTCCCCTGACTGGAATTCAGATCGAGGACCACCCGCTTGTGTCATTTTTGCCCCTTGACCTCTCGTCGACAGATTCTCTCGAGATGGTCGTCAGTCATATAGACTTCACGATGCAGTACGGTGAGGACGAGGAACCAAAAGAGGTACGTTTTGAGCCACATGTTCATTTCATTGCTGACTTATGTGACTTGGAAATAGCCACACGATTTGGACGAGGGTGATTTTGCAGACATGGAATAGCTGCAAGGTACGAGTGGGAGCTAGTGATTTTTCTTCGAGCTTGCGCAGGTGTATTATCCCGTGGCCAACTGTCGCGCTATCTCTAGGATGAGTAATGTATTTGTTGATTTATTTTCGAGCATGTTAGGGCCTTTCTCTCGATGATTAGACGTGTAGCGGGGTATCTGGGGCTGCAGGAGCACTGGAATTCGCCCTGTCCAATGATCGTAAACAAATACCTCGTCAAGGAGGCTCTCACTCATGTAGTGACCAGTTCAGTCAGGGTACGACAGGTCTGCATCGGTTTGTTTGGCGTGAAAGCGTGTCCTTGTCTTCGAAAAACATGACTATCCACGGGATTGGTGTTGACCTCCTACACGTTCCAAGGATGGTTGCCTTGATTGAACGCAGAGGGCCAGCTAGGCTTGCTTCCCGCATTCTCAGCCCATCTGAACTAGGAGATTTTCGTCGACTCAGGCCGGACAAGCTGGATGCAAAAGGGCAACGTGCACCGATCGAGGCCGCAACACGCTTCCTGAGTGTACGGTACGCGAGCTCGTCCTTCACATAATCGTTTCCGAATATTCTGACGTCTGTCGCACATGTGTTTTGCATGCTACGGATCACGGGTCTTGGCATGACAGATGGGCGGTGAAAGAGGCAGCGTACAAAGCGCTGTACCCGTTGAAACCGACTTGGAAGGACCTCATTTATACCACATTTGACATTCAAACGGGGTCCAAACCAGCACTCGTCTTGCATCACAATGCTGGTATCGTCTCCAGCCCACTCCCGAGGTTGCATGTCTCTGTTAGTCACGACGGGGAATACATCATCGCAAACGTTGTCGCCGAGACTTGACGACCTTGGCTGGGTACCCAATGGGCAGTGGTGAATAGACTCGGATTGTTGCAATGCTAGTACGATACTACATCACGAATCTACGTTATTCACCCCATTGTCACCTGAAGGTGGCTCGGGCCACCAGTCAGGCCACCAATGCTCGACTTTCCATTTCTCTCCGTTCGCAGAGGTCGTTTCGTCTGTGAAAAGTTCCACACATGGATGCAGGTGTTCTAGACGGATGAGAGCGAGGCCGATGGCAGTGCGGGGGTTCATGGAAGGTGTCTGGATCGAAGAGAGGAGGGTGGATGTACCACGGAGACGGGGTGTACGCGCGACCGTTGTGTCGGAGTCGGCGAGGGGTGGGGTGACCATTAAAGGTTTGATGGAGAGGTTTACCGATGGTCCGGTTTTGGCTGATGTGATGGAGGAGAGGACAACAGGAAGAATTCGTTTGCGTATCACACCCGTATGATATGTCCTCACGGTCAGCTCTTGTCCGACATAACACCCCTTGCGAAAGTCCACTGCAAGAACCGTTAGAGCAGACATAAGATGATGGAATAGCATTACGCACATCCACCCATGGCATCGAGGTTAGACTCAATGGGTAACGCGTGAAGAGGTTGAATGTCGGTGCTGCCTTCGGGCACACCACGTGTTATTCTATGGAAGAGGTATGCATCAGTCCCTAACATGTCATGGGTCAACGCATCATGTGCTGTGTGGTAAGAGCAGAGCCTTAGCAGAGGAACAGCGGACTGGAGCAAGGTACGAACGTCTGTCCCCCTTGCGGACAAGCAGGCGCCGCCCCATACCGGGCGCACGGCGGTCGAGAATGACACCGTCCTCGGTACCCCACGGCCAGTCGAGGGAATTGCGCCAGACAGGCTCAATAGCGCCGCTCGTTGCCCAATTCCACACTCTTTGCTCCACTCCAGTCCCTTCACCCCACGCGGCCCATAGGTCCCATTCCTCTGTCACGTCGCGAATGCGCACTTTGGAGCGAAGAACGAACCGCTTCAGTAAGCTCAGCAAGGGCTGAGATTTGGACGGGGTTGGGTCGTGCTCAATGAGATAGGTTGGAGCAGTCAAGGAAGCCGATGCGTATAGAAAGATATCGTGTAGAACGCGGCCCTATCGTCAACGGACATTCAGAACGGCATCAACTGCCAAGATGCTTCATGAGAATGAGTGCTCACCTGTGCGTGCAGGAATGCGCCGTAAGAATGTTTACCTTCGACGCTGTTTGCGAGCATACCATTGAGGAACTGAGTTGCATCACTTCCAGACACGGAGAGCACTGCACGGTTCGTGATTGGAGCTAAGGTCGGCGTCGTGCGTAGCAGCCTACTCAATGGGCCAGGGATAGGCATGGCGGAGGAGAGAGTGAAACAGTAATCAACACATTTCTTTCTCAAACAACTACCACCAACGTCGTGGGCGCCGGGCAGCCTACTCAAACCGCAAGCACATAAAGGATTCTAGATCTACAATAGCAGTTCAACAACGTCTACACTTTTGAAGACACGGTGATGTCGTCGTCCTGCGAGGCTCTTCTCAATGCCCTGAAAACCTGCCTTCTCGAGTCTGATTGTGTTCAAAAACATGGTCGCTTGCCATCAGAATGCCTCAAGCAACACATAAACGAGCTCCCAGAAGCTTGCCAAAATTTAAGGAATGCTACTTTTGAGTGCAAACGGAACATGGTGCGTTGTTTACTTGACATACGAGGCAAGCGAATGGTAATGTGAGTGATACAACTTACTTATCAGTTAGATATGAGGAAGAGATTTCGCGGAAACACTGTTGGCATGGATGCCGAAAAGTTGAGGGCCCAGCAAGCCGCTCCTTCAAGTTCACCAGCAGCATCGGGATAGTATGAGTAGTATCAATTGGATGATTCGGACAGGAAAGTCACAGTCCAGAGCATCGACCGAGGTCATCCGGGCTGTACAGACAAGTACTCCCACGAAGGACATAGGACATTCTCCTAGTGCTTTGAGGTGTAACGTCCGTAGGTGGTTGGTAAGCTCAACAAGTATCCTGCTTGCGCAATCTTAAGCAAGTTGAGTTCATACCGAACACATGACCGAACGATGTTATGCAAGGACAGTATATATATAAGCCGAAACACCACTCAGTCCACGCTCGTCCTAGTCCGAGATGTCGAAACCCTTGCTGTTCTACAGCGCCCCACTCCCAACGGACACAAGGTGTCCATCATACTTGAAGAGCTTAAAGCAGCCTACGGCGACCTCATTGATTATGAGTGAGTCATCCTCCTCCTTCGTCTCGTCGGGTTTTGACAAGGCTGCTGCTGCAGAGTTGAAAAGATTGATATTGATATTTCCACCAATCGCCAAAAGGAACCCTGGTTCATTGCTCTCAACCCTAATGGCCGTATCCCTGTCATCGTTGACCGCACACACAAACCCAAACCCTTTCCTGTCTTCGAAAGTGCAGCCATACTGCTGTACCTCGTATGCAAGTACGACACCGAGGGTCGCTTCACGTTCCCCGCAGGGAGCGACGATGAGAGTGTGATGTTGCAGTGGATCATTCTTTGCTGTAAGTGACCTTACGACGTGATACTTACTTCATCACGCTGATAGGGTTTGTTCTAGCATGGTGGAGTTGGGCCCATGCAAGGCCAGGGTATGCCGTCCTGAGTGCGGTTGCATCATGATATATGGCTGAAATGTTGACAGCACACCACTCCAGGAACTATGCACCCGAGGATATTTCCTACGGCAAGAAGCGTACGTGGCGGAAACACCTTTCCCCATTCTCCGTTACAAACTTTCTCACAGGCTACATGGACGAGGTTGTCCGTCTGTACAATGTACTAAACATCCGCCTCGAGGGTCGGGACTACCTCGCTAGCCCTGGTAAGGGCAAGTTGAGTATTGCGCACATCAACGTTATACCTTGGTAGGCTTCCTGGTCAACGCCATTGATTATACTATGAACTGTTCCTTGAGTCAGATAGGTCTGAGATAGAAGTACGCTGTGGTTGTATCATCAGCAGTCATTCCCACCATCCGTTCTCCGTTCTGTAGTCCAACACCAATGTGAAATGAAGCTGCTGTGAAGAAAGCGTCGATCTTTCCTATAGAGGTGTCGTCCACGTGATCGATAAGATCTTGAAGCCCAGAAATTATTAGTTGACCATTGAGGTCGATGCACCCTCAACGTTCAACAAGAAACACAATTGCTAGTGCTTGCGACGCGAGCTGCTCAAATTCACGCCTAACTAGGTGTACTCGGACTCGAATAAACAGTCGATCCAGGTTGTTGGCTCATGATGGTCGAATTGGAAGTATCTACTGCTTATATTTCCGCATCCACCAATCGCTTCAATCGTTCAGCCGACGTTTCGCCCAGTTCCACCCTCGTGGCGTTTGGAACAGGCCGTCTCGTCGCCCTATGGAATTTTGACGCAAGTCAACCACACCTCCTTCTCCCTTTCAACAAGCTTACGCCTTGTACGACCTTCTAGGACCAGAACGATAATGGTATCCAAGAAACCCTCCCAGGTCATGAAGGGCTTGTAACCTGTGTGCAGTTTCTGCGCGGCGATCTGTTCTTTAGTGCGGACGACAAAGGTGCCATACGGCTATGGCGGAAGTTTGAGAAGGTGTGAGGACTTGCGTTATATTACATTACGTCCCTCTGAAGCTACGTTGGCCTGGTAGTGGAGGAGCACGGTTTCCATACATGCGCATCAACAACCAATCTCTGCTCTTGTTGTGTCTGAAAGTCTTTTGGTGACAGGCAGCTCTGATTCATCTGTAAAGATATGGAACATCATCGACGAACAAGACAGTCGTACGCATCCTCTGATTGTGTGTGCGTGCGCTTTAGCATGCTAACTGTAATGAATCATAGATAAGATCGAGGAAGCTCAGGTCATTTCCCTTCAGGGGAGATACCCGCTTGCACTGGCGGTGGCCACTCTTCCTCATTCACAGGGTTAGTTTGGCACTGATAGCCCAAAAATACATCATGGACTCATTGTTCCCCACTAGCTGTCATCCTTGCTATCGCTGGGACCGATAGAAATGTGAACATCTGGACACGTTCTGAAAACTCTGTACGTTCGGTCCTTGTTTGAATATCGTTTTCTGTATATCCAGCTTCATACCATAGTTTGTTCGCTCCGTCACGCTTCCAGGTCACGAGGACTGGGTACGAACGCTGGCATTCTGCGCGCCAAATCTATCTGCGGAGACCACTTCAAACGATCCCCTCATACTTGCTTCAGGTTCTCAGGACGGGACAATTAGGTTATGGAACATCAATGCCCTGGTAAGACCGCAAATTAGCAAGACATCTGGCGCCGACGGGAAAAAAAGTGGGAACGTACTTTGCGATGATCTACTGGACGCTTTTGAAGCCTCTCTCGTGGATCCTACAGAGGGCGAAGAAGGTGGAAGGCAGATTTCAATGAAACGCCACATCTTGTCCGTTAAATCCAAGGACCTTGGGCAAGTTTCCCCATTCTCTTTCGCTAAAGAACAAGTCATCGATCGTGAAAAAGAATCCAGCAATATGCCATAACTTTTGATGCACTGCTCATTGGACATGAAGCAGGCGTGACGTCTGTGGCATGGGCACCTTCGCCCCATCCGGTATCAAGAGCCGCGCCACCATTGCAAACCCTTTTATCAACTTCAACGGACTCCTCGCTTATTTTGTGGTCTCCAAGCCAGGCCTTCCATTCATTTTCATCTAGCGACGCGACCGCTGGTTCAATATGGATCAACCGACAACGATTTGGTGACATTGGTGGACAACGCCTTGGCGGGTTCGTTGGAGGACTTTGGGCTCGCACCACGAGAGGCGACGAAGCTATGGCTTGGGGATGGAACGGTGGGTGGAGGCGCTGGAAATCCGTACAAGCCAATGGAGGCAACGCGGAGATCGACCAATGGAGGGAGGTTGGTGCTATTGGTGGTCATAACGGGTCGGTGGGTGACCTTGACTGGAGTCCCGCCGGAGAATATGTCGTCTCGGTCGGGTAGGCTGTTCAGATTTTCCTCGGCGGCGTACGTAACTAACTATCTGGGCAGTTTGGATCAGACGGCACGCGTGCACGGTGCTGTCCTCTCGCCTACCACAGGTTCGGCCAAAGTATGGCATGAATTGGCGCGACCCCAAGTGCACGGATACGACCTTGTAGGAGCGACTTGGCTTGGTCCGTGGACGTTTGCGAGTGTCGCAGACGAGAAGGTGGCACGTGTTTTTGAAGCACCTCAAGGATTTGTGGGGATCGCCAAAAGTTTAGGTGTCCGCGGTATAGTGGAGAGCAGTGTGAGTGGGCTTGTACAGAGTTTTACGAACAAGCAAAAATGCCCATATATTCCGCTAGGATTACCGACCAATTGGTGCCAATGTGCCACCTCTGGGGCTGTCGAACAAGGCGATCAGCGAAGGTGTGCTTTTATCTACGTTATAGGTCCATTCCAGCGCTCACACCCTTTTATTTCGTCGGCACCAGCCCAGCTAAACTCGTCGCGGCCAGATAGACGACCGTTTGAAGGTGAACTTGCGGCCACAACACTGTGGCCCGAAATTGAAAAAGTCTTTGGTCATGGATACGAAGTAAGAATATGCGTATTCCCGAGAGTGTGGTGTGTTGAACAATACCCTCCCGAGTAGTCGATCACCATCGCGTCATCCAACTCCCATGATTTGTTGGCTACTGCCTGCAGAGCTACCTCGGCACAGCACGCAGTTGTTCGGGTATACTCGACATCAACGTATCAACCATTTGGTTCACCGCTGCAAGGACACTCTCTCACAGTTACACGCATCGCTTTCAGTCCGGATGACAATTACATCGTAACTGTGAGTCGTGATCGCACGTGGAGGTCATTCGAGAAAAGGGCTGAGGGTATGTTAGACATTGGCCAGAGCTGATTTAAATGGTTTTCATGGATGACGGATTCGTCTCAACAGGTTACTTTCCCATTGCTGCGGATGAGTCCCATGCTCGAATTATCTGGGACTGTTCGTGGAGTAGCGAAGGCGACATATTCGCGACTGCTTCACGGGACAAGACAGTAAGTAATCCATGATCTGTCCAAGTAGTGCACGCTGAGGCTTTTTAAGGTAAAAATATGGTCACCGAGGGCTGGCTCTGATCGCTGGCCTGCCCTCGCCATTTTGAAGTGCAAAGAGGCAGCGACTGCAGTCGCTTTTTGTTCCCTAGACTCCGAAAAGTGAGGACATTGATTTAGCTGACAGAGCTGTCTGACGGGGACTGCCAGGCGTTTACTTGCTGTTGGTGTAGAGACGGGCGAAATTCACATTTACAATGGTTTGAGGTCCGCGCCAGAAAATTGGGAGCTCGTGCATTCAATCGGCAGAGGGTATGTCTACTTCACTCCCTCCATATCATTCGTCTGACTCAACTTCCTAGGGTTGCTCATATTGGCCAGATTCACAGACTGGCGTGGCGGTCCACTGACGAGAGGACCAAAAAGCACCTTGCCTCCTGTAGCGAAGATGGTACATTGAAAATACTGATTGTCCAGGTCGACTTAGATTAGAGTATGTAGATCCTCAAGAAATGGGAATCGAAGGAAAGTAAAAACATGTAAACACAGTAGACGCAAGCCAACGCAAACGCAGTGAAGGAGGAACTTCTGCTATACAGTGGTAAGGACCGAGAAGGTGTTGGGTGACCGAGCAACAGACGAGCAAGTTAGTACGGAAACAGCTTTGTTCGGATGGTGTATTTAGGGTGGTTGGGAAGTGCCAGATATACGGGGTATAGTGACCGGAAGGTTGCCTGGGAGTGTGTTGATATAGAAGCTGGTAACTGATGATGAGAATAAGCACAACCAGGGCCGACATGTAACTTCAACAAGCGACCCGTGCAGATAGGGATACAAGAACATAGAAAGTCGTAAAATTTAAACAATATCACGAAGACTCGTAGGGACTTCAGGCTGTAGACTGCTCAGTGCTTGAACCAAATCGAGAGGAAGGAGAAAACATACGCATTTAATCCTGACAGGGACATACACAGTGAGTCAGAGTTCTTCCACACAGACTGAGAGCACCTACTTGTAGAAACATTCAATGGAACGGAGCATCTCGACGTCTCCACCAGTCGCGGTCACGAAGTTTACGATGACACCAGCGCGAGCATAACTCGACGCGATGGCGGGAGCAACACTGGCAGATAAAGGTGAGAGACGCAAAGACACGAAAACGGTGGCACCCACCGATGAGCGTACTCTTCCACTGCTTTGGGGAGATCTAAGAACCCCTCAGCGCGCGGAAACATGGACAGACTACGGTTAGACATACCGTAGTTGATGATAAGGGGCACATGCGACACCTCTGGAATTTTGACTTGCACATCGTTCACGACTAACACCTTGGTCACTGGTTGCCTCATGATGACTGAAGTGGAACTTCTAAATTTATTGAGAGCGGCTAACTTGGTTCCAGCATTCATTTCACCGTGCTAGAGGAATGGTGAGTCCTAGTGGCCAGACTGGACTGGTGAACTCACAAGAGGAACGGCTTCCAGTCCACGACTTGCCAGCTTATAGACGACAGAGTCTAAAGCGTTCATCCCGCCAACGTGAACAATCGCTTGACTGACTTCAACGTCATCGAAGATGTCGGCTAAGGCATCCAACTTCCATTCTCGAGCCTGGGCAGTTTCTGCGCTAGAAGCACCGCGACCTGAGCCAATGATCCCATGGCCTCCACCAGGCGCAGCCGGATTCGAAAGATCTGCTCGTCCGCCAGCCGTAAAAGCCAGGTATAAGTAGAACTGGCGCAAACCACGCGAGCTCTGAGTGGTGTCGGTGCTTGTAACATTGCCATCCCGGCGTACCAGGACCCGAACGGGTTCTCGAAGTTGGATAGCCGTTGCAAGATTCAGAACATCTTGTGGGACTGTGTTCGAAAAGAGGGCCGTTTGGCGTTCAATCGTGGCTGGATTGCCTGCCATATCATTAGGCGGCGATGGCGGGATTGTGGAAAATCTGCGTGCAGAGTTCGCCGCCGCCGCCGCCACTGCGGGGTTGCTGCTATCGAAGGAAGTGAAGGGCAACTGACTACCGCCATTAGAACTTGGCGTCGGAGTGCTGGTGCCCAATGGACGAGACCTAGGGGGAGGAAGCAGCTTAACGATGTTGAAAACGTATTCGTGCAAGTTTCTAGCGATAAGCTGGTCGACTTCATCGAGCACCAGGAAACGGACTTCCGAACCAACGAGACCTCCTGGCGAAGTGAAGAGCGCGTGCAATTTCTGTGGCGTCCCGCAGATGATATGGGGCATGTTCTGTTGCAAGAGACGGAGCTCCTGCGTGAGGTCATTCGCATTCGTTGAAGCACCTACTCCCAGGGCAGACCGAATACCAATAGGACCGCCCAAATCTCGAATCATGCGCTGGGCTTGCGTAGCCTGATCGACAGTTGTGGATATCATGATGGCAAGCGGACCTCTGTTAGGTGGTCGGCCAGTTGTATTAACCACGGCAACCTGGATAGCGGGTATGACATATGCAGCAATGCGCTCCTGGGTAGGGGGAGCTTGCGCAATAATATCAGCACCGCGCAGAAGGAAGGGTAGAGCACGCTGCTGGATCTTGTTTGGGGGTCCAATGCTAGCGTCGAACTGCATAAGCTGAACTGATCATGCAAGGAGACATTGCTAACCCAAATTTACTCAAAGAGCGAAGCAAGTCAGGGGCAAGGCTCAACTGCTCCCACTTGGAGATCACGGGACCATTATCGCGAGGGGAACTGCCTGACCAGTCACTGCCTTGTCCATCAGTCATCTGTCGGTCACTGAGTCAGAGTTGCTTTGTAATAGCGGAGATAACACACTGACAGCAACAGATTCTCGACGCATCAATCCTCCTGTGACGGATCGGCGCTTGTCACGCACAGGTTCCGTGCGTCCAAGACCTGGAACGCTGTCCACTCTCAAGGGCAGATCGAGATTTCCTGCGGACCACGTTCGCATTGGAGGATTTGGGGCACGAGGAGAAGGCCTCAAATCCGGTCGATTAGGTAGTCCATGGCCAAGCAGTGCGGGGTTGGAACCGATACCGATACCGGCTCCAAAAGGTTGGTTCGGAGGAAGATCTGGGGTACGAGGGGTAATACGGCCAAGAGAAGTCGCATTTTGGATGTGTTGCTGCGTTTGCAGAGCCAGAAGTTGACCGACGGATGTAGTCAAGGTGTTCAGACGCTGCGAAATCTGAGTGATGTCGTCTGATGGTGGAGACTGGTTCGGGGCAATACCGGCACTGAAGGATACCCTGGGTATGTTCATCGCAGTACTGGATTGACTGCTACCAATGGGCGCGAACGGATCTTTGAACTCTGGCTGCGAATTGCTGCCTTGAGCCGAGTTGTGCAATGAGCGCTCGATAAGAAAATCGACTTTTCGGTGGACATCACGAAGCTCCCGTTGAACTTCCCGGGTCGTAAACTCACAGCGCAAGATACGGTCTATGATATCTTGAATGAGAGGCGAGACTTTGAGCTGGGCGTCCAAGCTTTGCGAGAAATCGGTGCCGGAAGCGAACTGACTACCGGAGTCTAAAGACGAGACTGGAGATGAAGACATGAACGGTCCGTTGGTATTGAACGATGATGAGCGAGACGAGCTATTCATTATGTTGACGGGAGGTGTGCTGATGTAGCCCCGAGATTGCTGAACGAGTGCAGAGAAAAATGGGGACGAATCCGCGGGTGTCTGTGTTGCTTCACCCGTTGTGACCGATCCGTGGATATCGTCTGCTTCTGGCAGAGATTCTAAGCTCGCAATCATGCTGATCTCGCGTGCACGAAGAGGATTGAATGGCCTATCTAGTTCTGCATGACGGGCAGCTGATATGGTGTCGGGAGGTGCGGGAGAAAGCTGGAAGCGCATATCGGGTTGGCGTTCTTGCTTTCCGCTGTCCTGAGCAGGACTTGGCGACGAACGCACAGACCTGTGTTCGACAGGAGATATGGAGAGCGTTGACGCAGAGGCCCGATCCTGCTCTCGAAGTGTGGGAACTCCAAAACCAACCCCACTCGAACCTTCATCTTCGCTGACACGCATACTGCCAGGGAAGAAAGGCATAGATGTTGGGTTCAGAGTTGCACTTTTCGCCATTGTTGCGAAAAGTTCGAAAGCGCGCCGAGAGACCAAGAGACTGCATAATTTCGAAGAACCAAGTTCAGCTATCAAGACAAATCTTCAGAAATAACAGCTGGACTGACCTCCAAGTCAGATATTAGCGTAGTCAGGCCAATTCCATGCAGACGAGTAAACTAGATTTCTTGAATGATCTATGACTAGCTGGTGGACACTGGTCACCAGTAATAATTTGGTGCTCGGCTGGAGCAATGGAAGTTCCCAGAGAAAGCTGCCAAACTCGAGGCATCCGAAACTGGCCAATGTTTTATCATCTAAGTGGTATGTCACATCACTTTCGCTCGAGCTACTTCATCTTCTTTAATTGTTTTATCAAGTTGATCAAAGCTTATTGCATAGAATAATCAGAGGCATATGTAAGGCATAGATGCATACAGGGTTGAAGTAAAGATATATGTATAGACAGCAGAAGCGAAGTCCGGAACACAACATAGAAAAGGAACAGACACGTTGGAGGGGTTCACGCGACGCCCACACGAAACGTGAAACCGAATACTTGGGGAAGGTCATCCGTCGCTTCCTGTTGAGCGTCAGTGCTGCTGGGATCTAGAAGCACCGTAGGTTCTAGCTTTAACGACCTAAAAAGGATGAATTAGCACTGAAAATCATTCCAATGGCGAAACACCTTACTTGAGAACGCTCTTCTTTGCTCGATGTACATCTGGAGTGACAAACTTTTCATGGTATTCCTCCATGCGCTTCAGGATCTTCTCCTTCACTTCAGGAAGATCACAGATGCTAAGAGAAACCTTGATATGACGGAGCTTCAGCCCTGGATCACCCGGGAAGAGAATCAATTTACCGTGATCACGCGCCCTGCCAGGCGGGAACCCCTCAGCTTGAGGGCTTTGTGCCTGCCGATTTTGGTTTCGAAAGTTACGATGCCATATTGGCGAACTCTCTGATTCTTGTGGTAACTAGCGGGAGGCGGTTTGACTGTCATAGCAACTCCACCACAACAGTGGATCTTGGCTGAGAGGATATTTCCGCAGCCATTGAAGTGTTCTGTCAGTGCACTCTCGTCTACATCGGGACCGATCTATATGATGCTAGGTTAGCGAGAACAAGAAACGAAACCGTACTGACATACATTTCCCACAAACAAAGTGGATGGCTCAGCCAATTTCAGAGTCTGGTGATTTCGCTTTGCGGCATACTTGACTGCAGTTTCTGTCTTGTCTAGCTTGTCTGTACGAGCACGGCGCGGTCCTGCGTGCAATTTGTGGAGCTTGCTAGAGCCAGGAAGCAATTTTTTCGCCTGAGTCACATGAATATGTTAACTTGGACAGCCTGAGCGTTGCGAAGCCACTTACGTGGGCATAGACATTGGAGGTTGATGCAAACGCGGTGGAGCCAACAGAAGTACTTGGAGCACGGAATTTAGCCATAGGAACGTACAAGCTTGATGACCCTAGAGTATCCTAGAGATGGGAGAGGTGTCTTGATGGTTTGTTGGTCTGACCTGGCATTGGAGTGCGCCTTTTGAACCACACGAAGTGGACCAAGCGGGGGCCACCCGGGCCGCAGTGAGAGAAGCGTACTCAACGCTTTGGCACATTACTGGAAACAAAAATCTGGTGTAAACCTGAAATGGGCGTCAATTGGGATGAAACAATGGATCGAGACAATATTAGTGATGTTCAAGTTGAGGAGGTCCACTCGCTGGTGGTACATCCACAACAAGAAAAAGGAAATGGCTTTGATAGATCGCGGACTTGAAATTTTGATTGTATGTTTTCCAGGCTCAAGTTGTTGTTTTGTCATGGCTTCTCAACACACTAGTAGATTATATCGCAAAGTGATTAGGGAGGTCGCCAAAGCGGTGAATGATATCCTGCCTCGTCCTACACACCATCTGACCTCCCTCCAGAGCATATCCTCACGACCGCGGAAGAACAAAGAGATTTCTGCTAGCTTTAGAACACTGTTCGAGCGAAATTGCCAATTCGACGAGTCACAGGTACTCCGACATGACGTTGAGAACATCGTAACTTTCATGCGCTCCCAGAGGAAATACAAGGTAATTGCAGCTCATTCGGGATGGCAATTTTGGCTGATTTGTACGATGTAGACACTTTTGGAGAGGTACAACCCTCTCGTTGATCTAACATCAGAAGAACACATAGAAGCTACAGCTCGCAGAGTTGGACTGAATATGCCCGTCACTCCAGGGTCATCGGAGCGGGACTAGACGCTGATCTTGTTCAACAGTTTGCGCTCCTCGAGATGGAACAATCATAAGCACAATTCATTCACCACTGGCAGCTGGGCGAAGTATGTACATGGAACAAATTATTGTACCTTCCAAAATTAGCGAACAGTGAATTTTCAGAGCATGGCAGAACTAGTCCGACTTTGCAAGCGTGATATTGCAACAGTAAAGCGTTCAGATGAACTTAGTCAAAGCTTTCCTCGCAAAGCTCAAGCAGCAACCCTCGTCTGGCACTGAATCTATCATGTCTTTCTCTTTCTCAACCAAAGTGCTGAAATGTGATCCAGCATCAATCTCGTTCGATGGTGTGGATAATCAACCACACATAACTTCCCCGCAGACTTTGGCATCTCTCCAGGTTGCTTCTCGCCACCTGCTGGAATCTCTTCAGCCGGTCGCGTTTCCAACAGAGACTGTTTATGGCCTCGCAGCTCCCGCACTCAATGCCGAAGCTTCCGCACGAATATTCTCCACAAAGGGTCGTCCCGCTGACAATCCTCTCATCGTTCACGTCTCATCGGACAGCATGCTGCAGTCTCTACTTCCTCCTAACTACACGTTCCCCGTGTCCTATAAAGTATTGATAAAGTGTTTCTGGCCTGGACCACTCACACTCTTGTTTCCAAGTGACCCTACCAAGATACCCAGCATCATCACCGCAAATCACCCAACTGTCGCTATTAGGATGCCTTCACATCCGGTCGCACGCGCTCTCATTGCCATTTCCAACTCTCCGTTAGCTGCTCCAAGCGCCAACTCCTCGGGCAAACCGAGTCCTACCCGCGCCGAGCATGTCTTCCGTGATCTAGAAGGCAAAATCGGCCTAATACTGGATGGCGGAGCTTGTGATGTCGGGCTGGAGAGCACCGTCGTGGACGGGCTGCATGAAGACGGGACTATCCGCATCCTCAGACCAGGAGGTGTCACTGTAGAGGAGATAGAGAAGGCGCTCCAAACTGCTTTCACCGGAGATCTGATACCCAAGGTTCTGGTTCATCGTCGCGACTTTGTGGACGATGTCATCGAGCAGGCTCCCACTACCCCAGGAATGAAATACCGTCACTATTCACCGGCGGTTCCGGTGACGCTGCTGCGGACGGTCTCTATCCCTCCCAGAGGGGTGGAAACCCCTACACCATCGACTTTGTTGACCTCGCTCAAGAGCTCCAATATTTCAAGATCACCCCTAAAAGTGGGATTATTGACACCGTTGGAATCTGTTGTCGCTAAGAAGCTTCTCGAAGATCCTGTGATTCAGTGGCACCAGTATGCTCTTGGGTCTCTGTCAGCACCGGCGGTAATTGCACAGCGGCTTTTCGACGGATTGTTGACGCTTGAGTCGGAGGGTGTTGACCTTATTCTTGTCGAGGAGGTTGCTGAAGGAAACGAGGGTTTGGCCATCATGAATCGGTTGCAAAAGGCGGCGGGAGAG
Source organism: Gyrodon lividus (assembly GCA_014904945.1). NCBI lineage: Eukaryota > Fungi > Basidiomycota > Agaricomycetes > Boletales > Gyrodontaceae > Gyrodon > Gyrodon lividus. The sequence goes on along the minus strand of MU127421.1, from coordinate 134,236 downwards.
ACATGTTGGGTGGATTTGCAATCGTTGTAAACACCATCGTACGTCTCAATCTTATCTACCTCACCCTTGATCATACATTCTATCGAGGATATGCAGAACTCGCCTCTACAGATAATAGAGAACGTGCTAATTCTTCAGTACAACGCATTGAACCTTACCGTCGTTTCAATGCCTCTTTCCACTGGTCTATACAAGAGTCACACGAAAGAGCATCCGACATCGAAAACAGTCCACTACCCATACTTTGGTGTTGCGCAGCCCCTGAGGTGCTGGATGCTGTCCCCTCAATTCACCGAGAACCCTGTCATGGGAGTCGCGTCTGGTGATTGTGAGCGCCAGTCTAATTGTCTCTGACACATCAGTCCTTTTACCAGCTGCTAGAGAGAGAGAGCTCGGTCCGCGTGCCCCGCGATCGCTGCCTCATGTCTGTGAACAAGGTGCCTCATGTTGATTTGCGATCAGACTTATCAACACAAGGATTCTTCAAACTCCGGTGTACCATATACTTGATTTTGAACCCGTTGACCGTCTATCATCGCTATAGACTGGGCAGCGCCTACTCAGTCAGCCGGTCATGACTTCCAATGCCCCATACGATGAGCGCGAGCAATGAGCCCGGTTTTTCGGCTATCCAGGTCTTTGCCGATGCTAATAGCGCGCGATATTTGACAGGTACAGTGCTCATGCATCCATGCGTCATTTGTCTGCAAGTGCGAAGGTTCTGCAACGTGTAGACGCACATTTCCGGGCTTGCTATGTTTTGGTCACGTGATCCCCCTTTTTGGAGAATTCGCTGATGCTGGTCCCTTTCTACTTTGTGTGATAAGTCTTTCATCCTGATTTCTTTCAAGGTAATCATCGCGTTATGCTGTCGCTTGCGTGCGATCGAATGACTCCTCCTTCAAATTTTCCTCGCTGCAGAACATATAAAGAGGCCCCAAGCACAGCTAAGTTATCCATTCCAGTTTCCCTGTTGTGTATCACCTCGGACGTGTATAAAGAACATTGCTCGGCGACCACTGCTCTCAGGATGGTCTCTCATGGTTCGTCGGATGTTCAGTCCTGTAGACGACCGCTGACTTTTTTTTGCCTGACACAGATTTTGATTTCCCGGACGTCGATTACACTGACGCAGGCTTCCAAGATGTTTTATTCCCATTAAGTTCCACTCATTCACACATCACTTCCTCTCCGCCACTCGCCACTCCTGTGGGCAATGTCGGATATTTCCGCCCACGTTCTGTATTTCCCTGCCCTCTTCCCGATGCAGATTCTTTGTCTGGCTCCGCCTTGGCAGGTTCTCTTTGCCATGCCACACCACTCGTTTCCTCACAGATCAGGTTTATCAACGAGAACCGTGCCGTTGGCTCGACGCCCTCCACAGATCAGGGCGATGGGCCACACGACGAATTCAAGCACATTCCTCGACCCCCTAATGCATTCATGCTCTATCGCTCCGACTTTCTTAAGCGACGAACCATCCCCCCCGAAGTCGAGAAGCGTCAACAAAACCTCAGCCGCATTGCTGGTCAATGCTGGAACATGCTTTCCGACGACGAGAAGGCTATTTGGCACGATAAAGCAGCAGCCGTCCAGGCAGCGCACTACGCAAAGTACCCTTTTTACAAGTTCAAACCATCCCGGAAGGGAGTGGAGACGCTTTCGACTAAGGACAAAGAGAAGTCCTCACGGTCGACCGATCGAGGGAAAGACCGCATCCAGTCCTTGAGGGAGAAGTACACTGGCATGGTTGGGCCCTCCCTTGGTCCAGTTCGTCGATCTCGGACATGTCGGACACGCCCCTATAACTCACCGCACCGCAAGAGTATTGCGCTTCACGCTCAAATTCCACCGCCCGAATCCGCAACCTCAACGTCTCTGTCTCCCACCTCCGTTTCATCTGCGTCCCCTTCGTCTGCATCCACTTCGCTCTCTCCACTCTCACTACCGTCTTTGCTACCTCCTTTTGCTTTCCATGGACAGCCTAGCTGGTGGAGCCCGCCCCCTGCCGTGTCCCAGACTCTGATCATTCGGAGAGATACGCTTGGTTCAGAAACGACCCAACTTCGTTCTTCATCCGCCGAAGGTTCCCAGGGGAGCCTTTCTGACATGATTCGCGATCTAGAAATTGTTAGCCATCTTTGGTCCATAGATAGCCTGATACTGACTACTTGGTCTTCTTTTTAGACACCTACTGCGATGAGCTTCCATCAAGATCACCACTCAGTTAACTCACAACATGAGAACAACTCCAACTCCACGATCCATGGCTCGTACCTCGGTCTCGAACAACTTTACCCACCACGCAACGACCCTATGTTCCAATCACCCTCTCTGTCAAGCTTGGATACCTCGCCTTCGTATGGCCCTCTGGAGGACCTTGATTTGTTCCCTAGTCATTGGTCGGCCATCGGGAATGTCGGCTGTTGTCATTCGTCGCTGGTCTCTTGGTATCCTCTGAGCCCGAACATGACGAACGGCAGCGAGTTGAATGGCTCCTAGGTAGAGCACTGGAACCGGTGAAACTAGGCTGTTGGTTGACATTGTTACAAGCGGTCATCCTGGTTGATGCCCGAACGACGAAAAAAAAGGCGTCCGCTTACGCTCTATGACCTTGACGAAGATTTATGGATTTATGACATTGTAGCCTTAACACTTCACCCGTTCCTCCAATACATCAGTTTCCCTGTTATATACTTACCGTCTCGACATGTACACAATGTATTTCTAATGACTTAGACAACGCTATGGCATCTTTTCGAGATTAGTATGGCGTGACACATGATATCAAGGTACCCGTGACGCATGGTGTAACTACCGCTCTACCAAATCTTACTCATGGCGAAACAGAAACGCAGTGAGTTGAGTCAGTTGACGACTGACGATCTACTCCGCCTGCAAGAAGAACGTCCCGCGAAAAAAACCCGCGTTTCTGCTTTGGATGATTTCGCACCCGCTAACACCCGGAACCCTACCAAGCATGGCGACAAACGAGGTTTTATTCTATCTGCTTCAGAAACGGAACTCTCGGACGAAGAGGAAGACTTTCGGGACAGTGTGGAGTCACATCCAGGGTCAGAGCCTATTGACATAGTTGGGAGTGATACGTTGGAGATGAAGGAAGAGATCAACGAGGACAGCGGACGCCTCAAGCCACCTCGAACGACGCAGATTGTGACGCATACACCAGCGTCAACAGAAATGCGAACACATCCGGTTCTGTCCTTTAACGAGATGGGGATATCAGCACCGTTGGAGGCCACCCTTCGTCGCATGTCCATCCGCACCCCAACTGAGATTCAGGCTGCTTGTATACCACCGCTCCTCGCAGGTGTGCATCGATGGCCTATTAGTCTAACGAGTACACTGATGCTCGCCCCCCACACTAGGGAGAGATTGTATAGGTCACGCTAAAACTGGCTCGGGGAAGACCATCGCGTTCGCTCTACCTATCTTACAGAAATTGTCCGACGACCCGTATGCGATTTTTGCCCTTGTTCTCACTCCAACACGGTAATTGAATATGACTTCTCGGAGTCGTAGACGCTGAGGCCCAACTTCTCATTAGTGAGCTAGCATTCCAAATATCGGAGCAATTCGCAGTACTTGGTGCTGCGCTTAGCATTCGCACTTCGGTTATTGTTGGGGGTATGGACATGATGACCCAAGCGCTTGAACTCGACAGTCGCCCGCATGTGGTGGTTGCAACGCCTGGCCGCATTGTAGACCACCTAAAAAGCAGTAGTGGTGACTGGGACCTTTCTAGGATCAAGTTCTTGGTACGGTTGCATCGCTGGTTGTTCGCTGTCGATGACAATGATGTTGGGTGTCCATAGGTTCTTGACGAGGCTGACCGGCTACTTACCCAGACGTTTGCTCCGGAGTTAGCTTACTTGTTTAACGCTCTACCAAGTGACCGGCAAACGTGCCTCTTCACGGCCACGCTATCGCCCTCTGTTGAGACCCTAGCTTCAGTACCTCCAAAGCCAGGCAAGATGAAGCCATTCTTTCATCGAACTGAATCGGCGTGAGTACTTACTTGGTGTCCACAATCTTTGTTGATGATCCTGCGCCAGAGTTGAGACAGTCGCGAGCTTGAAGCAGCATTACGTTCTTGTTCCGTCGCATGTACGAGAAACCTACTTATTCCACCTTCTATGCAATCCTCCTGAGAATACAATATCGCTCCGGCGCGCGCCGCCCGAACCCACGAAGAGATCGGGGAAGAGGAAGAGCGGCAAAACAAAATCCTTGCGAAAGAATATCCAGGAAGAAAAAGACATCGTACAGCCCCCTCCCACCATTATCTTCTGTACGAAGCCTCGTACCGCCGCCTATCTAACGAGTTTGTTGAAGACTCTGTCTATACGGAGTACCGCACTTCACTCCCGCCTTACGCAGCGCGAACGTCTGGCCTCATTGTCGTTGTTCCGTTCGGCTGTTGTTCCGGTTCTCGTCTCAACGGATGTCGGTGCCCGCGGCTTAGATATCGAAGATGTTGCAATAGTTATCAACTGGGATCTCCCAAATGAACCCGAAGAGTATACTCATCGCGTGGGACGAACGGCTCGCGTTGGAAAAGGGGGTGTTGCAATCAGCTTTGTGACCGAAAAGGACGAGAACCGGATATTGAGAATAGAAGATCGTATTGGTATGTCACCCGAGGTACCGAGCCCCACGACTTATTTTATGTATGTATTCAGGCACGAAGCTCACCGCCATGGCCATGCCAGAAGAAACAGTACTGGACAAACTGAATGCTGTCTCGACTGCTAAACGACTCGCGAACATGGTAGCAGTGTTCTGTTATTCTGCTTGTCGTGTGCTAAATTGGGGTTCAGGAGCTACATGATTCAAACTTTGGGCAACGAGAAGAGATTCACAGACTGAAAAGCCAGGAAAGGCGAGAGGAGATGGAAAAACCCGCATGAATCTGCCCCATCAGCGGGTATCTGGAACTTTCCATACGCGTGTAGGTGTCAGATCTGGAAGCAGAGCAAATTCAAGGTGGAAGACCAGGGGAATTCCAATATGAAGGGGCATTTGTAAGGCTTGTGTTTAGATCGATCTTGCGAGCGCTCGACGAAACGAGGAACTGCACCAACCGAATATAGGACTAATAACAGCGCATGCTACCAAGGCAACGACACGCTGAATGTGAGCAAAGCTTGGGGATGATCCTCTTTCACTCCACTATGCGCCAGGCTGTCGGATGATTATGCATATGTTATGTTCTGGAAAATGCATGCTTTCCCTGATGCGGGGCCCTATCACGATAGTGGTCGCTCACATACAACGTTTTTCTTTATTTTATTTTTCTTTCAAAGCTGTCGGGGCTTCTCTTTTTAGAGTAAAGCAATCGAAGATGCAAGTACGAGAGTTCGGAGTCGCTTCTTGGTTTTGTGGACTCGGATGATGTGAGTCTTGGATCGTTCTAAGAGAAATGGAGGGCTAATGTAATTTGTATTGGGACGACAAAAGATAAATAACATCGTGTACTTGAAGGAGCTCTTTCTCAAGCGATCACCGCAACACAAAGACCAGCACTGGCAGTTGACCAGATGACACGGTGCAAGGGTACAAACTTTGTTCATGGTGGAAAACTCCGTACGGGGATTTGAAGACGTTATTGCCACCGGTCCGGCAGCATTCCGTCGCTTCCTCACAAGGGACGAAAACTCAGCGATTATTGTGGAGCGTAACCTTACTCGTCCCCCGACCTCCTGTTTTTGCACTTGCATCCATAACATAACATTTCCTACTTATCAGAATACGTTTCTCATCTATTTAATAGGTACAACACCCGACAGCTCTTCTTCTTCACAAGTATCCCTTTTACAACCCATATTTCATCTTGTCAATATGTCAAACACGTTGGAGAATACAGACTGGGACTTTGTCCTCCAGTTCGTCTCCGAACCGTTGGACCTCGAGATGCCCGTTCCCGAAAAACCCGTCTCCGAGAGAACAGAACCGCCCAATAGTATCGCCCTAACTCAGGTCCCCACTCCACCAGTATGTGTCCCGCCGCTCCCTGACTTGACTCATACTAATATATATCCCTGATCTCTCCTCAGGAATCATTTGCTGCCTCTCCAGTGGATTCCCCTCAAGACGAAAATACGTTTGTTTCAGTATCCACCACATTCTTTCCCGGCGCGCACAATCACAGTCTCCCACCCGACCTCGTACTTTTGTCATCCGACTCCGTGTTCTTTTACGTGCACACCCATGTCCTCCTTTCGGCCTCCGACAATAGTTTTGATTCATTGCTCCCTCCCTCTCCCAAAACTAAAACTGGCCCTATGGGGCCAGTCGTTCTCGTTTCAGAATCGTCAACCATACTCAATATCTTACTACACACCGTTTATGACATGTCTTGTTCTCATTATTCGCCATCATTCGAATCTCTCGCAATCACTCTCTCTGTCATGACCACATATGGAATCTCGCTTAGGTCCCATGTGGCCCGAGCAACTCCTCTTCATACCCTTCTTCTATCTCACGCACCCCTTTACCCCCTGGAGCTTTATGCACTCGCTGCCTCATATGACTTATACGACCTCGCTGTTCCCACTTCTTCCCACCTTCTTTCCTTTTCCCTCGCTTCGTTGACCGACGAAATGGCCGAGCGCATTGGTCCCAGGTACCTTAAGCGTTTATTTTTCCTGCACTTTGGACGCGCCGACGCGCTCAAACGACTTCTCTTGCCACCACCGCACCCACATCCTCCGACCCCTACATGCGACTTCTTGGAGCAGAAAAAACTGACCAGAGCATGGGCACTAGCATCTGCTTACCTCGCATGGGATGCTAGACCTGGTAAGAACCTTTGCGACCACTTCAGGTATCTGTTTAACCATGCGCTCAATAGATTTATCCACGAGCACCATGGAGTCGGCCCTTGCACCATTAGGCGATCAACTGTCTTGCGAGTCATGCCGGCGAGCTCTCCACGACAGGCTCAAAATACTGATCGTGCAATGGTCTGTCGTGAAGGTAAGGACTTTGCCTCATCCATGATATCCACGTTCAACGTTTTGCAGCGGACGATATAGGTATGCATGTGGGTGGTTAATTGTCGCAGCCGAAACGGTCGTCCTTCCACGGATATACCCCGCATAAACAAAAAACAAAAAAAGTTCCTGATGTTTTGCACCTGAGGACGCTTAGAATTTGGTTTTTTTTTATCCCTTTCATTTTCATTTTCTATCCCATGTCATACTTTCCTTGTCAAAGTTCCATGTAAAGTATAACGCAGTCTTCTCCTCTCGCCTCGGTTTCAAGGGACGAGCCATCGACACGAAGTTTCGAGTAATCGATACTCGCATTCTGCATGTATTTCTGTGAATCACAACCCTGTTCTCACACATACACGTCCACTAGCAGACCTGTATTACGATAGTTGCACGCATACATTAGGTACAATGAATATGATGTCCATTCATCGCATACAGCGTGGAGAATTCAGCATTTATTCGACAACTTTGAAAGCTTCCAGAAGTAAGGATCATAATGGTACGTAAATGACGCGATACAGCAACTCCGATAGGTAAAACAAACCGGTTTGCGGCTATGATCGCAACTTGTCCTCGGCAAGAATGGCATCGTTGAGCTCATCCAATGGAGCCAACTCTTTCTTCTCCACAAGATCGAACTGTAAGATATCCAGACGAATCAGCGGGTGCAAAGTCAAGATATCTGCGAGAACTACTTCGTTGATGAACAAGAAGAAGTGGCGATAGCTCGTGTTCAAGTGCGCTGAAGTCGACAGGGGTCCGATTAGATCCTTTTGAGTTCTAGGGAAACGCTTGACTATACCTTCAATACCCAAGGCGCAGATCTGGTCAAAATGGTTGCTGTATATGTGGGCGTAGACGCGGAATAATCGGCGTACAATAGTACGAACGGTGTCTCGAAAATTACGGGGGAACGGAACGCCTGGAAATGTCGATGAAGAAGAGTGGTGCCGAAGATGGATGCCCGATCAGTACCTATCTTGTTCGGAAAGACGTTCTCGTCATCGAGAATATTCTGGGCCCAGTTCATCAGGGCATCTACATATTCTGGAGCTGGAAGTTTCGTTGGTTTCTTGTACTTGACACCGTCTTCCCACAAGTACTCATAACTGCAAATGGATTAGGGGAAGTTGAGCATTACCAAACAATTGCTCACCGAGGACCAGCAGACATGATCGGACACTAATCCACGGAGTTGAGAAATGACAAGAATGAGCTGACACGTTTGCCGTACCTCCTGTGGCGTGCAGAACTCGGTTACGGTGCCATATAACATATTCAAATGGTTGAAGAAGTCAACAGCTGTACTTGTTGACGTATGAGCATTGCACTGGGCAGCCTTTGTAGAGGACCATCGGACACACCGTGAACGGCGAGCCATTCATTCAAGTCCTCGCCCTCCGGCAACTGAACAGCAAGTCTCAAGTTACCCGATCCCTAAGATGGACCGCAGTTGTCACATTAGAACGCAGAGATCTGCGAGCATGCTTTACCAATGTGGCTTCTGCATACTTGCGCAGCTGGTACTGCTTTGTACCCTCAGGCACGTCCTTGCGCGGTTTGAAGGTTCGCGTCTTTCCTCTATGAAGAGATCCGCGGTCCTAGGGGTTGGTCTCACACAGTTAGCGAGATGGACAATCAATGACTTACAGACCAAAGAAGGAGGACATCACGACGGAGATGTGCTGAAATGGTGAACTGTAACTGTACAACAATCTCGGAGCCTTACTCCAGGAAATCGCGCTGCCGACCAATGCCGTTATCGCCGCTCAAACATTTGACTGCGGAATCGAACAAACTACTTAGTATGACTTGCTGAATTGTTTATTTTGAAATGAACAAGCAAATGAACCTTCTTGTCTGCACGAAGAGCTTAATACCATCTCGTAGTGTGTGTAGTTGCACTAACTCATCAGCCGACGGTCCTCTCAGGGACTCTCAAATAACTCGGGGAACCAGTCTAGATTGCTTTCCCAAAAATCTGGCGAAAAGCTGCGGAGGGTCAACTGGTTGGTTTAGGTATCCCCCAAACTGCTCGTAGAAGGGCGCTCTCTCACGATCTCTCCTCTACCCTTTTCGATTTAATCTCGCCCTACGAACGACAAACCAATTGGCGGTTATCCCCGCATCGTTTATCGAAAATTTTCTGTGAGGATGCCACGCAGCACGGACACAGCGCGGAGATTCTAAAACAATGGGCAGAAATCTGTCTCATTGCTCTATCTCGGGACTCGCCGTCGGTATTTGGTCCTTGTCTTTCTTCTTGAGAACGGGGCGGAGATAGGCTCCTAGGGGCAGTTACCGTGCTGCAAGAGAATGAACATGATCGCTGAGGAGACTCCCCTGAATTCTTCTATTTTGAAGGGGAACACACAGGTGACAGAGCGATCAACAGCCCACAGCCCACTTCGATTCTTCGAATACTGAAAGACGAAGAACACAACGTCCCCAAGGCAGCGGCGGAGCTGTTTAGCTCTCTTCTTGATGGCAGCAATGTCGGCTGTGCGGAGGAGTGATTATATCTTCGATAGCCAGAGCCCCGGAGAAGCACACTCGCGCGATCGTACATAGTACTTGCTGAGCTAGGAAAGACACAGCGTAATATGGGTTGGACTGACCGACTCTGTGGTCACGTAGCATGGCCCATCCGACAAAAAAAAACAACTTACCTGCGTGAGAACGCCGTGAGAGACGAAGAGGGACCAGTACATTGCATGCAGAAAAGGATACATTGCCGAAGGAGAAAACAGTCAAAAGTAAACGACGCTCATCTTCCATCCTTTTTTTAACGTGAAGTTGTCCAGAGCTTCTTTCGCCGTTGATGCCAGATCAGCAGACTCAAAAAATACCTGCGCAACCTTGACCTTGACACCGGCGGCGTTTGGCGTCGGTGACTGCGTCACATGGGTCGACAAGAACCCTCGGTACCTGCGTAGAGATGGAGATGTCGGACATGGTCGTGAGATTGAGATGAGATAACATACTGTTGAAACAAAACAGAAAGCACATCATCGGTTACCTCCTTGGGTAAGTTCGTGCACAGTAGACGCTCGGACGGCTGCTGTATTGGTGGAGGCAAGGTAGCTTCCGGAATTAAAGTCGTAAAAGAGTCTTGCTGGATTTGTGTGCTAGCTGCATACCTAGTGGCTTGTTATGTTGCGCGTTTTCTTCATCCTCGTCGATCTCCATCTCCTCGCCATCACTACTGTCCTCTTGTGATTTTTCTCGCTTCGGTTCTGGTTGATCATCAGCAGTGTCATCGTCTCTCTGTCTTTTATCTGCGGAAGAGACTGTGATTTTCCCTATTTGCGCGAGTTCTGGTCGTGCGTGCACCGAGGTTGGAGGGACGAAATTGGGATCTTCTCTGCGGGAAGTCGCGTATGACTTTGACTTTGCATAATTGATACGCTAGGCAACAGGTCAAATCGATCTCTGCGCTTGTGTTCCAACAGAGATGAGACTCACCATAGGCTTGTCATAGAACACCATACCTTCGCATGCCCTCATCGCGGTCGTGGCTGCAGCCAGATCGGTAAACACGAGGAATGCTTGTCCCCTCATTTTTGGGCTCTTCGAGGCTACAACATCTATGATTTTCCCGTAGGTGGTAAAAAGTGCGTACAGCTGCGAACGCAATTCATCTTTGTTGACCTTGTCATTGAGATTGTTGATGTACAGAGATGTGTTTGGCTGGGACGATGAGGCCATGTCGCTGAATCTAAGTACCAACTTGCACTATTGACATTATACTATTGAAGTTGCAGGACGTGATAGGGATTGTAGGCTTTCTTGATGCGGTAGGTGATTCTCACGGGCGTTGTACGACTTTGACCTGAAAAGGGTTCAATATTGAACCCTTTTCGGTTTGCCAAGTTACGTTTTGGTGTAAAACACGACCAAAATCACAACCGTGTCCAACGTTCGCTCCTCCCTGTCCATGAAATTTTTGACGACTTTCTGCGACGCATCCAGATGAACACCTTCCAGGCCCCAGAATACCTCCCATCGTTCCTCGTTCCATTCTTTACCCTCTCGTATCCAACCTCCCTACCTGTCGATCCCGATTCCTTCCATGATTCTCAGTATTATAACACGGGCATTCTCGACGGCTGTCTCATAATATCCTTCATCGCTGTCATGGCTCTGCTACGCGACATAACGCGCATCTACCTCATGGAACCATTTGCCAAGTGGAAGCTTACTCGTGACTGGCAAAGATCGCAACAGGAGAAGCTGAAGCCAAACGGCGCTGCTGTTGGCGTTCCCAATGGCTCTATGAATGGATCATCGGCTCAGAATGGCCATGCCAGTCACGGAAATGGGGATCACGTAGAGTTGAAGATGTCAAAAAGAGATGCACGCAAGATACATCGAAGTATGCTAAGGTTCGCCGAACAAGGCTGGTCTTTCATATACTACTCCATAAACTTCCTGTATGGCGTTGTAAGTAACATCTTTCATTGATGGGTGACTGGCTCTGACATATCTTCTCAGTATGTGAATCACGGCCTTCCCACCCGTGTTTTGCATCCTACGGACCTGTGGTTGAATTATCCTCACATCCCTCTAGCTGGACCCGTCAAGTTTTATTATCTTACTCAAACAGCTTTCTATCTTCATCAAGCATTGATCCTCAATGCTGAGGCACGGAGGAAGGATCATGTCCAGATGATGGCACACCACATCATCACCATTATCCTCATGGTTTCGAGCTACGCTTACAATTTCACTCGCATTGGGTGTCTTATCATGGTATTGATGGACTGCTGTGATATCTTCTTGCCTGTGGGTGTCTCTTCTAACACGCTGCAACTGTGTTTGTCTGATGCGACGGGACGACTCTAGCTTGCTAAAATGCTGCGATATATCGCCTATTATACCCTTTGCGACTTGACCTTCATCGTCTTCCTCATCTCTTGGTTTGTAACCCGACACGTTCTCTTCGTTATCGTCATCAAATCATTTTGCGTGGACTCCATACATCTCGTTTCCGAGATGTGGGCACCAGAAAGAGGCAACTATATCTCTGATCTCACGCACAAGGCTTTCTCTGTTTTGCTGGTGTCACTACAGGTGCGTTCAGTATCTGCTTCTGCTTCTGCTTGGTGTATTGACCACTTGCCGAAGATACTTCAAATTATATGGTTTGGAATGATATGTCGAGTTGCGTATCGAGTCTTGACTGGTCAAGGGGCATCTGACGATCGAAGTGACGAGGAAGAGGAGTAAGTCCATCAAAAAATAGACAGATTACAAACCATCTGACTGTCTCTACAGAAGTACCGATGAAAGGAAGGAGCAGTGATTCAACGGTTTAGTAGACTACGCTACATACATTGCTCATTTAATTGTCAAATCCTGGTGGCTTTTGCATATCTAGACGTCACAGTTTTTATACCATAATTGCTTCACTTGCTTGGACATAGACACTTTGCATTGATAGGCTTTCTCTGTGGACTCCTTTGGTTGACCTTGGTCTCGAGGGGGGGTTTCCTTATCTGGATATCAGTACCGGGGTGGTTCACTCCTGTGGCTTACCGCAGTGTAGCCTTACCCTCTAATTGGCTTCATTTCTCCAACACCTACATTCGTGCCAAGGACAATGATGGCTGGATTCATGTCTTTCTTTGGGGGCAGGCGGGATCCCAAGCAGGCCGCTCGGGATGCTATCGTGTCGCTGAGACAGCAGCTGCAGATGATAGAAAAGAAGGAAGACTACCTCCAGAAGAAGATAGACGAGGATTTGAAGAAAGCAAGGGCGAATGCTGTATCAAATAAAGCTAGTAGGTCTCCAGCAAATCACCACTATGCCCCTCCTGATGTAGCTACGCGTCAAACAGTGGCGACGCAGGCACTGCGGAGGAAGAAGCAGAGCGAGGCAGAGATGGAACGGTTGAGTGGACAGCGATTACAGCTGGAAGTACAAATCAACACACTAGAATCTGCAAACTTGAACTTGGAGACCATGCAAGCTATGAAGAAAGCGTCGGATGTACTGGCTCACATCCACGGGAACATGTCCGTACTGTACTGTTCAGCCGCTGGCAGCCGCTCGACTGATGACTTTTGGCGCATATCAGGAAAATGGACGACGTGGACGCTACAATGTCAAGGATTGCAGAACAAAGAGAGATCGCCAACGAGATTGCAGAAGCAATATCTGGTCCTACCGACCAACTGGACGATGTAATTCACCACCTCTGGGAAAGAAGTTTCAGGACTGACAACATTCCACAGGATGAACTCAGGGAAGAACTGGCAGAAATGGAACAACAGCAATTGGACGAACGACTAGCGGGCGCAGATCACGTTCCCTCACACATTCCTTCGGGTGTACATGAAGCACGTAAGTGTTGCCAAAGGCGTCATTGTCACGCTTGGATGATTTATTTTCCTTCAACTGTTTGTAGCCAAGCAGATCGCTGTAGAGGACGACGAGGAAGCACAACTAAAGGAATTGCAGGCTGCTCTAGCAATGTAATGCCAATGATGACGTTGTATCATACTTTCGCATGGCTCCTGTGTCTGATAGCGTTTCTCGTGATCTACTACCTATATCCCTTTCCCTCCATTTTAATATCATCACGCACTCTGTGCTCCTTGCTGACTCTTGGCCGTGTTGTGAAGTTGGTAGTGTACAGGATAAGCAGTATTAAATTATGCAATGAAACTTGTTGATGGTCTGCACTAAGCTATGTGTGGGATGCGTAGTACGAGTGCATGCAAGGTGTGTGTTTATAGGGCAGAAGAAATGATGCAGAGAGTGATGATGCCATGCGACCTTGTGTGCATTATAATGCAAGTGACACAGAGGAATCAGATAATTATGACGAAAAGCCACGGAGTCCCAGCACCCTGCGAACATCAGAAGTAAAGCGTAGAGAGTCAAGGATGGGCAACAAGTCGAGTAAAGCTTCGTCATGTGGATCATGAGTCCAACCCTCTATGGGTATGCCGTTCGCTGTCAGGAGCACGTCAACCGAGACCCAGAATCAAGAACGAGTGTAGTGACACCCACCTTCGTTGACGCGATAACTAATTGGAGAGTTGTCAATGAGGCAGACACGTGAGAGATCTTGCTCGATGACGGACAGATCCTTCGTGTATGATCCGTTTGGGAGTAGTGTACAAGACTGAAGGAACCTTTGAGACAAGCAGGGAATACAAAGCCAGGCAAGCGCACCTCCCGAAAGAATCGACGAGCTAGAATGCCACGCCCGGCGTCTAACCAGTCAATCACTGGATCAGCATATTCCTGCATTGATGCAGTAAACACGACAAGCGTGTACCATCCAGAAACCTGGGATAAGTCAGAAATAAATACCGTGGCTACAGAGATCCAGACCGATATCGTTCACCTTGCGAAGAAAGTAATCCACAAAGGGTCGCTTGTACACATGATACAACGTACTGCGATCTCTGAGACATACTTCAACTGTAAGACCCATGTTACGCCTACCGAAACCAAGGAGACCAAAGCCGCCAGAGGAAAGCGATATTGGCTTTGACGTCGAGTGAATGAGGGTCTCGTCCAAGTCGAGCACAAGGGTCTTTGGGAGGTGGAAGGGGGTTTTGTGAGCCGTTAGAGTTGGAGTAGGTTCACGTGGAGCTCCAGCCGTGGGTACCGGATGGGAGGTATGGGGTAGTGGGGGTACAGGACCGGGAGAGGATAGAGGAATAGGGAGAGCACCTAACGCTATCCTTGGATGGATATCGTATACATCGGGCAGGGCATCTGCAGATGGCGGCTGAGGAATCGATGGGGGAGGGTGCAACGGCGGCAGCGTTTCGGATGGCAATATGTCTACATGTTCAGGTTTCAAATTTCTTGGCTTCTCCTCGACAACCTCGCTGACTACAGGCTCTTTGACTCTTCCCCCGATTTCTCCAGGTGTCCACGAAGCCAAGGTGGCACATATTGTATTCCACGTAATGACAAAGACACGAACGAAGAATAGGCGTCTCAAGGCACTCCCGAGTTTTGGCCTTGGCTTGATTCTGACCGAGGAGTCAGAGACGGATGGTGGAGGTAATGGTATAGACAAGAAACCAGATGGAGAAGAGTAGGAGCGCTTCGGTCGTGAAGGGCTTGGGGTATCTGGAGAGCATTTGTCGGGACGAGTACTAGTTCGTTTGAGAGAACTGCCTGAATCTGAGCCACGACGTTTCACGGAAGGTTTACAGTGGAGAAATGGAGCTGGTTCGTCGACTGGGGTTGATGGAGGAGTGCGAGCGGAGGCAAGGACATCGAACTGGCGTGAAATATACGCAAGGGAGTTCATTGCTGTTTGTGTGAGAGTCGTCGTGTGCAATGCTGGCTGCAACCAGCTCGTACTCTAGAATGAGCGACAAAAGTGAACCAGAAGGAAAGTGGACGAAGAGCAAGTTGAGAGAAATGGGGATCCAGATTCGCTTGGTTCACTGGCACCAGCCGAAATCGCTGGGGTAGTTATTCGCCCCCCTTGGAGTCCAAGTAACGGCATTGTAGGCGACTTAAAACCCCAAACATTTTCCATCGATTGTATCACTGATTCAAATTCTTGTCGTTGTCCCTCTTTTATATTTTACGTCGCACCCAACATCATCCTTTTATGATTTTCTGACAAGTGTTTCTAGTCTGCTCTCGCGCGTCTGTTCCCTGCTCCGTGTGGCGGTTTACAACGACCAGCCAGGAGGCTGCAGGAGGTTTCATCCATCTTTGCAGTTTGTTTTATTTCCGAAAGGAAATTCAAACAGATCTGTCCATCTACGCCTCATTACAACCACGTTGGTGTGCTCACACTGCACATTCAAACGTTCATCGATGATAACACACGCTTACCAAACGCTCCAGCTTTCCTTAATTCGTGCCATGGACAAGTGTACCGTGACAAACCATCGATTTGTTCGTAACAGGGGATCAAAGAAGATACCGAAAACCCTTCTCAGCGACTCCCTTTTCTTGTTCTTCTTCCTCCAGCTTTCTGTTGAGGCGCTTAAGATGTTCCCTGAACATCCAGCTCATTGCGATCGCGGTACCTGAACAGGCAATGCATATTCCGTAGGAATAGTGATATGTGGGTCCCCAGTTCGATGGCCAGACGTATCTGTCGGGTCAAGTCTCTATACCAGCCTAGAAAATATATTTGTGATGGACTCACGACCCTGCGATGTTGCCCAGTTGCGAAAACCCGTTGATAAGGGATAGGCACACTGCACGCTTTGAAGGAGGACGCGGAAACGAGTTGCTCATCCATGCATACATCACCACAAACCCAGCATACGACTGTGCCATGAGAAATCTGTCCACGAACAAATGAGTGTGATATCTCCGAAATGAAGGTGTGCTTACAGTGACACGTAACGCGCCGCTGTATTCATAGTACTAATGGCAATGATAAAGCCAATGATGCCCGCAATATAGGAACAAATCATGTGATAGAACCGCTCCTGCTTCGCATCCGAACGCCTGATTGCGAATAAACACCCTCTGCACTATCAAAGTTGATTCACGTACTTGGACAGCCAGAATGCTAGAATGACTGTGAAAATGAACGGGGGAGCACACAGCAGGAGCGTGACAGTGGGATTGTAACCAAGTGTGGCACTCAATGTTGGGAAGTATGCATTGAATGATAGTGCAACGACTTGGGTGGTCATTGCAAGAGCGAACCACCATACTTTCCAATCCGTGAGAGCAAGGTACAAACCATGTGTTCTACCACCCGTTTCAGTTTCGCCTTGATCACCAACACCTGCATCTTCCTCCATACGCTTCAAGGCAAGTCGACGTTCCTGGTCTGTGAGCCATTTCGTAGTGGTAGGAAAATCTGGGAGAATGAATATGGCACAGACAGCAACAATGCACGTGAGTGCTCCTTCGATGTAAAAGAGCCACCTTAACATGTCAGGTTAGACTGGAATGTCTCCCCATGAAGTAACTGCAGGAAAAAAAACACCTCCACGCTGCGTGCCCAAGGGCACCATTCATGCCCCCCAAAATTCCAGAAGCAAGGAGGGCACCAAACGCATTGCTGACAATGTTTCCACAGTACAGGATTGCAGTACGGAGACCAATTTCATTCCGCTTGTACCTGTAATTGATGCTTGAGCTGCCCGGACATTCATTATATCCATGATCCTACGAACCATTTTGAGATCAAGAACAACGAGCCAGGGAAAAACGCTGCTTCCACGAAACCGAGGAAAAAGCGAGTAAGCAGGGCTCCGGTGAAGCTGTGATACACGCAGTAATTCGTGGATTGTCATTGGACGGTGGGAAACCCGACTTACTCTTTGGTAATGCCTGTCAGTGCGGAAATGACGCCCCATATGATCATGCAAGCGGGTAAGTAGAGGGACGGCCTTCCGATGTAATTTAAGAACATGTTGCTGAAACATGATCCTTAGCGTGTGCATTGTGGAAGGAACGTCGAGACCTACGAGGGTACCTGCATGATGATATAGCCAACATATAAGATAGACAACAAAGTTGCAAATTGCTGGCCGATGAGGTGAAGATCTGTTGAGAACCCTCGCAGTCGGGCAGCACTATTGCAAGTCAGGATGCAGTGACACAAACACATATGTGATCACGTACCCGGCATTGTTTCTGTCGATCTGTGTTCACAATTCAAGTCCAAAGCATACGGGGAAATGATGCTATTGACCCACATAGTTCAAAATATAGATCATGACCAAGATGGACATCCGGAGGTCGAGTTTCCACAAGAGCTTATGCTCGAGCTTCTTACGTGCCTCTGAACCACCAAACTCTGCGCCTGGGTCGGCCTTGTCATGAGAGACAGGTCCCTTTGGGTCCTTTTCTTCGACAGGGAGAGACCCTGCATCTGAGTGACCTGCAGACATAGTGATCAAGAGACGAGAGAATTATGTTGGCTCTCAAGCCAGATCCTTCTTGATTTTCCATGTCACTGTGTCACTGTGAATCTGACAACAATAAATTTGGACCAACTTGATCATAGGACCAAACTCGCACAAAAACATCCTTCTGATGTGACTTTTATCACCGAGACTTGATGACAGTCGCAGATCTTTGTTTTTTGAGTGTCTACAACTCTGTGCAGCTCAATTTTCAATAAAACGAGATGTGCGAGTGTTATTAAGAAAGTTTGATCACATCAAATGCTATTATGGCATGTCGGAGTAGTTGCATAGCATGGGGCATATGCCTCTGGTGTAACGAAGAGAACTCGCCTGTCAGTAAGCTCATAATCTGTAAGTACATCGTGTTTGTTTTGGGCATCAACTCACATCACATGTGCTAGGTATGCACGCCGCGCGAGACGCTTCATGGACGCTTATCGCATGGGGTTGACAGGAAGGCAAGCGGCATGGGCAAGCAAGAAATACCAAGGCCATCGAGTCCTCCTAAACTCGATTCTTGATGAACTCGAAAAAGCCAACATATCATAACCTTACTGATACAGCACTTTAATTGGTCTTTTTCTTTCATACAGCTTCCTATGTCATTATTCTTAAATGTCTAATACCTACTAGTCATGTATTTACTTTTTACGACGACTTTCAGCAGTCTTTCAGCACCGTAGTAGTGAAGCTTCATCCTATACTTCTCGCACAATGGTAGCCCGGGTCACAAAGCGTCACAAAGCGTCACAAAGCGTCACAAAGCGTCACAGGTTTTAGTTTCGCTTTTGGACACATGATCAAGATAAGCGTGTATCACGTGAGTTTCTCGCGTGTCGCGACGCGACAATTGTAATCAACTCGTTTACCTCGAAGTTCACAACGTCGAGCTCATCATCGACAACGTCCGCGTCGGAAAACATCATTCCACCAGAAGACACAACGAAACTGGTACATCGTATAGCGATACCATGGAGACTGATATCCGTCTCTTCTATTCTGAGAGGGGGCTGGCACTGCTTCGACGTGTCCAAGATGCCATAGACAACCTCCCCGTCCTCGAAGAAACTCTTGTACCCAAAGACGAGTTCTGTGCAATCTGCTTGATGCCTTTTGCTTCCATTCTCTCCGGGGAGTACCCCCACGAAAACGAGAAAGTCAACGCTGAAGGGGGTGGAGTAACGAAGGTCACTGGTTGTGGGCATATGTTCTGCCGCAAAGAGTAAGAACATACCTCGTCAGTGAGAACCGATTGTACTTATCGCTATTTATCTCTGGTAGCTTGGTTGAATGGATAAAGGGATGCGTGAGTGCCGTCCTGAATGAGCTTACCTTAACGCTGTTGGCGTTGCTGACCCCTAAGTGTAGCATGGCAGTTGCCCGACATGTCGACACCCCTTTCTAGACATTCAACCACTTGTGGAATCTGATGCAGAATCTTCAGATGGAGAATATGTGCCGGACGAAGACGAAGAGGAGGAGGAAGATGATTTCCTCGGTGGTGATGACTTCGAGGAAGAATTTGATGTGGAGGAGATGGAAGTTGACCTCGATGACATTTGGGACGACTCGGAGTACGACATTGACGGCGAGTGGGCTGGCGTGGGTCAGCATCACGAGGACAAGTTTGATGGGCTCCTTGGTGAGGGTGAAGATAAGTTGTCATCGTAATAAAAAATGCACTCTCATCACTCCCGTCACAGTACCTGCCCTCGACGGCGAGCATCCTGAAGACACCGCCTTTTCTGAAGAACCTTCCTCCTCTTCCAAGTAGATCGATGGGATGATGTAACATGAATTCTCCTTCGTTGGTTTGTATTCCGTGTATCACTTTTAGATTATTACTTCTGTGGCTTTTCAGCGACTTGAAGGATATCGGAGACGATAACATCCTCGCGCCCTTCTTTCCAAACACCAGAAAACTTCCCGCTCCACCTAGTACCTTTCCCCCCGCCCCTGACCCCCAAATTTCCTTTCAATTGCTCTCCGGCTGCCTTCACTTGTTTCTCATCTGAGCCGAATATCAAGAAAAAATTGGTTCCTGTTGTACTCTGAGAGGACGGCGTGGATGAAAGAATTAGAAGATATTGGCTTTCAGAGGGAGCAACGCCTGCAAATGCAGAGGCTATCGTTGACAAGAACCCGAGCGAATTGACGGAATCATCCACTCGATGCACATGTTTGAAGAATGCTCGGCCCGATGATTGATCGATTTCCTCCAAGATGCTCCTTGCAATATGCTTTGCTAGTTCAGACTCCAATCCTTCGACCCGTTTCTCCGCTCTCTTACGTTCGTCCACCACCTGCTCCACGCGTGTTGGCACTTGGGGAGCACCACAGCTCAAGGTTGCTGCAGCGGACGCAAGCTGTATGTGTGTGTTGGTCAGATACTTAATAAGCCGTGGTCCAGCGAAGAAATACAGTCGAGCAGACGTTGTATTGGTCCGAGCTAGGGTTTCCGTCTGAGGGATCAAGAAGAGTTGAAGACTATGCAAAGTGGGCCAATGAGTACCGCAACACCTGCGCAACGCGGTCAATCAGAGTCATAATAACAAACGGGAGAGGACTTACGGGTTACGATCGATGCTGTCTATAACCACAACTCTCATGATCCCCCCAGTGTAGTCAGCTGGGATAGCCTTGTTGGAACCGCGTGCAGGGTCTGATGATTGCTCTCCAGGCTCGCTTGGCTTGTCCATCTCCTGGACCTCCACGTGGACGCCAAGGCCTTTGAAAACATGTTGGTTGACTTCTGTCTGGACAGCTTGTATTTCATCTGGGCTCATGCTCCTCGCCAGCTCGATGTAACATGGCGCAGGAGCCTCCGTCAAAGACCAAGAGAGTGTTGGTATGTTGAGACTCGACTCGATCACTGCAGATAGAAGGTGTTGAGATGTGTGGATGGTCATCTGCATGACAAAGGTCAAGCGTCAGATAACAAAACTCGAGGCTTCCGGAGTCATACATGATCGTATCTGCGATCCCAGTCGGCGTCTCCGAGGGTGACCACGACCTTTGCTGCTGGTGCAAATTGAAGGATATCTGCCTCGACATTGTCTGCTTGCACATAGTGAACTGCATGTCCGCCATAGCGTTTTGCTTGCGTGACTTTCCAGGTGCGTCCGTCACCTGTCTCGATTAATCCGGTGTCGGAAGGTTGACCGCCGCCCTCGGGGAATACAACAGTGTCGTGCAAGATAACTTGGAGCGTGGGTATTTCTGATGCTGGAGGTACTGGAGCCTTCTTGCTCTTTCTCCCACCGGGAGGCGGACCAGACTGGGAGATCGTGCAGCTCACGACGGTGGTCTCGAGCTTACGGAGGAGAGGATCACCTTTTCGGATACGCATTACACCAAGTCCTTATCGATGTATCTGAAACCATTGCCTTACGTTGACATGCCAAGAGACCAACAGGAACAGGGAGCCAGGGATCGGAAGGGATGTTCAGAGTAGGTGAGATGATCCTGTGGTAGGTGGGTGGTGTTGTGGAAGGTGATAGGACGATCGCTGCGGCCGACATGCTCAGTGGTACAAGTAAAGCGTATAGCTGGCACTGTATGCATATATTTATTTACTTTGAGTGAGCGAGTGGAGGTGATTCTGTGGCCAGGATAACTACTCACGTCTTACTACAAGGCGTATTCCTCGTAAATTGTATCTTGATCACGACACTTACCATTGTACCATTAACTATTTGTACCCAATGTCACGGCCCCCCTTGTTTGCTCCGCAGACCGTCTCCGGCATCGCCGTTGACCCACGAACACTTGAACGAGTGATACCTGAATCGAAACGCCCCGACGGATCGTGCGTATCCCCTTCTCTTGCATAACATCCATGATTCTGACATTCCCGACAATCGCATGCCTACTGATCTCTCAGCGTCCGTAAACAGATCAAGGTTCGCCCAGGTTTTACCCCACAAGAAGACGTATCCCGCTTCCGCGGTACCCGTCAACAGGCCATGGATGCCACTTCCCTCCCGAAAGGGCACATCCTCGGCTGGGTCGCACCCTCCTCTGAATCTCAGCAGAAAGCCAAAGTGGCAAGCACCCCTCCCCCAAATAAAAACGCGAAGAAAAGGGCGAATCAAAGAGCGAAGAAGGCTGCGGAGAAGGCAGAAGCTGTGAAAGATAGCTGGGAGGATGAGGAAGACGCTGAGGAGAGTGGCACCGGATCGCAGACCCAAGCAAAATCCGAGACCAGAGCCGAAGAGACAGGCCATGAAGCAATCAAGGCCACACATGCTGCAGACGGGCCGAACTGGGCTGTCGCGTCCAATCCAGCCGAAGGCGGGTCTGACATTGCAGACAAGCTCTCAAAACTTGAGGTCAAGTGATATTCGTCTCATCACGCCCCACCATCAGCCACCGAGCGAGTTGCATCTCTGCCATATCGATATGAAGCACGAAGGAATGCATGGTGAGGGTTCTTCACAAGGGCTGCGGTTGGCGACCCATAGTACCTTGGTCTGATGAGATGGGCGTCGGGTTTTTATGTACCGTCTATGTCATGGGCTCTTTCTTTCTTCCAAATGAACGAAAAGATTACTACGATGTATAATATGTTTCCTGAGATCCGGTAGCAGCGGACGCTACGAATAGGAAGCCTCAACACTCTCCCGTTGTGGAGTAGGGGTTCGCTCTACGATGACAGGAAGTGGAGGTAGAGAGGGAGGTGTCTTTGGTTGGTTGAACTGGTACAGCTCCATGAAGAAGACTATCACGAGAAGGAAGCCACTGAGTGCGGCTGGATATTGCGAGATGAGCAAAACGAGTGGATGTAAAGAGTAGGCTTGGGCTTACCGACTGCTTTGCGCATGTTATCCCACTTGACTTCTTCCATGCTTGCGCGTAAATCACCCAACTCGACGATCGCCTTGTTGAGTACCTCCTGTGGGTCCATAAGACAAACGGATACAGATTGAGTGAAGTAAGTCTTTACAAACCTCAATTGCGATACTTTGTTGCTTTAACTCAGCCTTACTTTCGTTCTTTCGAGTGTCCAGCTCCATTTGAATTCTATTATCTGATGTTCAGGACTACCAGCGAGGTAGGGTAATTAATTTACATACTCGTGCTTAAGGGTTCCGAGATCCTCTTTCATCTTCACGTTGAGCCTGTCGACTTCCCGGCGAAGTGCAGCGATGGCTGCACGCATTGCAGCACTCTCGTTCCTCGAACGGGCACTCTGCTCTGCCCTGAGTTCCGATAATGCAGCTCGAAATAGGTATGCTTGCTAAAGCGTATGCCGAAAAATCAAATCACAGTCCCGTAAACACTCAGGAAGATGCCTACGTTGTCTAAATCTTTGGTGGTAAGCCCTTCTCTTCTTACTCTGCCCACACGGTCAACAAGCAGTGCACGGGTAGCACGCATAAGACTCCGTGCTGTCGGGGTTGGAAAGGTACGTTCGAGTGCAGCAAAGAACGCGTGGGTATGGAATGGTGGCGCGGTATAGGGTGCAGGCATAGGCGGATCTGATCGAGCAGGGGGACCACTGATACCTGTAGGGGGTGTTGGTGGAGGGGTATCGTCGATAGTGTTGAAAGCGGGTTCTAGGGGTGGTGGGGTTGGGGTTAGTGGGGAGGTTTCGGAGGACCCATGACCAGAGCGGGGATCCTTTGGATGAGCGAGGGTAATTGTACTCGGGCCCGACGCTGAGATGTTATGACCTGAACCTACAAGGTCTGGAGGTTCGGAGACGGTTGGAAGTTGTGTAATGAGGTGCACATCACGTTGTTGTGAACGTACACGGAAAATAGATGTCTTTGTTTCGCAGGGCGGTATTGGTAAGGAGTGAAATATGCGGGGTAAGTTGCGGTACATGGCAAAAAGGATACGGAGACGGAGACACTGAGCGGGTAGTAGTAGGACAGCCATTCACGGCGTGTTTCTCACGCTGAGCACGCTGCGAGTCGCCTGCGACATGTCCTGCTGTAAAGCGAGCGCTCGTTCATCAGCAATCCAAAAACTCTGCACAGAGGTCTGCACAACAAAATCCAAACGGTGGTTAGCGAAGTTTGATCCCCATATGTACTTGTAATTCACAGAAATGACAAAGAGACCTGCTTTCAAGCGCAAGGCACATCCACATCTCCGCCAATGAGAGATGTTCGTTTACCGCACGTAAGTCACTGACCTCCGCTGACCGCCAGTTTCATTTCAGTCGTTTTGCTGATGTTCAAGTTCTTAGCTTACCGAGCGTTTAACAAGGTCATGTTCCAGAGCTGACGCTGGAAGGCAGTTCGATATATATTGTGGTTCTAACAGGGCACTACGCGGTGCATCAATCCTCTACGTGACTCTCCTTCTCTCCTTTTGTCAGTGGCAGCCGATATCAAAATGATGAAAGCTTCGCATCCCTCGATCTCTAGCTCGCCGCCTGTCTGCACCCATGACGCTGACACTGTCCCTGAGCTTGAGATTTTCCCCAGGCACCACCACGATCACGCCCAGACTCACTCGCGAACCGGGGCAGTGAGCCTATCTCGAGATGTCATGATCTCCTGTCACTGGGAGTGGCAACTTTTTCAGGCTAAGAATGATTTCACATCTGCAATACAGGAAACTTACAAACGGTGGCACTTGCTGTATGGGCGAGCCGGAATTTATTGTGTTCCGTCATCGCTTCGTTGTCGGAGGACGTGTTGTGTAGATTGTTGATGAGCAAATTGGCGGCCCTGTGCACGGCATTCACTTGTCAACGTACTGATGGGTCACTGGCATGTTTTCTCCCGCCAGTATCTATTGTCTTTGCTATGTGACAGGACCGATCTTTTGTGAACCGCTTTTATTCTTCCCGTCTGTTAGTTAAGAGGACTGCGCAGAGGAGTCATTTGCTCAGAAAGCATAGCTCGTTGCGCCGCATCCTCACCTTGGAGCATCTTTTGACGATCTCCAATTGCTCCAACTTGACGTATACGCTCCTACTTGAATATTACCGGTGCCTTGTGTCAGACTGACACAGCTTCCGGTCTCGTAGAAAAACATCATCAAAATCCAGGCTCGCATGTCTTTTCTCTTCACCAACTTCAGATCTTGAACACCTCGCAGCATTACTCTGCTTCGCCGATTATCGTCTACTTACTCGAGAACCCAGCAGTGCGCACGCGAAATTCGTGCAAAATAAAATAACACCACCTCCGACATCGCTGGACGATGGCTCACTACGTCTTCCCCTCCTCACAGTCTTACTCCCACCAGCAGCAGCCTGTCGTCTACACCACTTCCAACCCTTCCGCTCACAGTGCATATTACGGTTCGCCAGTTCGAAGGCATAACTCCTTCAGCGGACATGCAAACCCACAGGTGTACGGAACCAACCCCATACACCACACACCGTCCTCCCACGGACACGCCGGGACACAGTATCTTGTTGTACCCGGCGGTCGACGCAGCAGGAGCAGGAGCAGATCCAGTCACGGTCATGACCACGGCCATGGCCGCAGTCACAGTCAGAGCCGCCATCACGGCCACGGATATAGCGTAAACGTAACCCAACCAGTAGTCTACACGTCCTCCCCAGTCATCGTACGTCTCTTCACCCCTTTTCACCCGTTTTAGCTTGCTTATATGATCCTCTGGCGCATCAATAGGACCCCGGACACCATCGATCTTCCCATCGTCACCCTTCGCAGTCATCTCACCGGTCACATCATTCACATCATCACTCGCACTCTTCGCAACCCCA
Source organism: Gyrodon lividus (assembly GCA_014904945.1). NCBI lineage: Eukaryota > Fungi > Basidiomycota > Agaricomycetes > Boletales > Gyrodontaceae > Gyrodon > Gyrodon lividus. Next base: position 108,658 of record MU127421.1, on the reverse strand, counting down.
TCGCTCGCATTCGCGCCCAAACTCACACTCGCACGCTTATGGGACGGGCTACCATCCAGGACACAACCGTACGACCTCCATTAGCGATCGTGTCCGCAATTTCTTCGGCCTTGAACCTTCTCATTCTCATGCTCACTACACCACGTCACATGGAAATGATGGGCGCAGGCGCCATAATTCCTTCTCTGGATACAGAGATGATAGCAAACTCCGCCGGAATCACTCGATACGTACTGGACCGTGGTTCTTTGGCTCCACCGATAACAAACGCTACGTTGATGAACATGGAAGGGAGGTCGATCACCGCGGAAGAGTGATTCAAAGAATGTAGGTCCACAAATCCAGTCGTTGGAATGGTGTCACAACGTTGCTCGGTCTTGTACTTACCTCGTCCGGCCGTCTAGTTACCGTCCGTACATGTAAACATACCTTACTCACTGTACTGCCACACCCTATGCTCATGACAATGCACAAATTATGGATATGAATATCTGAGGTTCAAGGCATGGATCACAATATTCAATACACAGGGATACAGTCTTCAGAGTCGTTGTGGGCGCCAGTGGTCACGAAGTCGGCTTGCAACGTCCATCTCCGCCTGAAGGAGCCCAAATGACTCGACGCTTGAGTGTATCCGTTGCTTGTGCTCGGAAAGGCCGAGCAGTAAAGCTCGACCCTCCAAGAAGTCGGGGGCCGGAAGATAGCTGGGTTCCAGATGATCGTCAGCTGATTTGCCATCGTAAATGAACGAGTCCACATGATTATCCTCTGCGTCGACGAGTCGGTAATCGTATTGATACAAGTCTTGCTTGTCTTTAGTTGTAGAAATTCCTGGCTCGGAAAGAAAACCTTCGTCAAGTTCATCGTAGTGTTGCACTTCGAAAGTTATGGAACATCGAGGACTATCCACGGGCGCAACTTCGTCTCGTAACGTTCGTTCCTCGTAGTCATTGTCGCAGTATTGGGGCCGCTCTGTATCACAGATGTCTCGTTGGTCCTCCGCAGAAGAATATCCAGATCCTGGGTAGAGTGACGGATACGGTAGACACGAGGGTCGATATGAGTTGCGTTCCTCCCGTTGGGAAGTGTAGCAGAACTCCTGGACATTTCCCTCAAATGATGGACTAGATGGAGTCCCTGCGTGTAGTGGCCATGCATGGTGATGACCATATGATCTTCCAAGAAGGTCCTGGGGCGCTTGGGTAGGATGGCTGAACGGGGGAACGTCGTTGAGCATACTGAGTATTTCGGGTGGTGCCAAGTCATACGGTGTTCGGAATTCTAACATTGGTTGAAGAACACTGAGGAGGGAGTTCGCTGGTGAGGCTATTCCGCGACTTGTGTGTGCATCCATCGACGTAAACTTCGCACATTGGTCCAGGATTTGGCAATAAGGCATGTCAATGCGTGGACTCCCGGGGACATCAATGCTACCAGTGGTCCCGGAAATCTGCGGGGGGTCTGGGGTGGGCGTGTGGGCAGAAGCTGGCTTAGGCTGAGTGAAAAATTGAGATGCCACCAGTCGGGGAACAGAGGGTTGAATTGAACCAAGATGGCGTCCTACTTGAGACGCCGAGTGTGAGGGATGGAGCGATGAAGCCTCCATATTATGGGGGGCATTACCGTCAGGTTCGGATACGGGCAAGACAGAGCTTTGTTCTGTAGGAGGCCACCATAACTGACCTTGAAGTACCGGTGCTGACGTAGGAGCTCCTGCCTCGTCGGTGTTGCCTTGAGCCACACCTCTGCAAGAAAACCATTCGGCACCATGGAGGTCGAGGACGACCGAAGCAGAATCCCGTGCATCCTCGCTTGAGACTTCATGCAAAGATGAGGGACATTTGCTCTGTAATTCGATGTCCCAGACTTCCGACCTGGCGTATTCGTGGGACGAAGGTTCTGGTGCCTTGGAAATAGGAGTTCCGGCAGCTTTGCTTTTACTTTGTTTCCTAGAGCTCGTATCATAGTTTGTGATACGACTTTTCTTTGGAGGGGGACGACTGGATGCCGAAGAAATGAAGCTATCACCAGATACATCTTCTGAATTTTCAGTGGCTCGCTTTTTTGCCTTGTTCAAAAACGTGGATTCAGAGAACCCCTTGTTCCTTGGTGCTATTTACCATTAAGCACCACGTTCTTGATCAAATATGATTTCCTCACCAGACTTCTTTGTTGCAGATGTCTTCGTCTTGACTGATGCCTTCCCTTTGCCAAAAACACCAAGTGAAGGCGCCGATTTTAACTGCTGACCACATGAGAAACTGAGGTAGTGTATTGATATTACGACCAACCGTGAGCCTGTTTTTCGTGACGTTGGTGGCGGAAAACCCATGCATAAGCGCCAACGCGGCGGGTGTCGACGCTTTCTTGCCTTTCTTACACTTTGACAGCATGGCGGATGCAGTTTCATCCCTGTGACCTAGCGGGGAATTCACGATGGCACGTTTTTTCCTCTTGCGCTCTCGGCGATCGGCTAGTCCTATGTTCAATTCATGCAGTAAGACGCTAGTAGGGGTCGTGAGCCTATGGAAGAGACCCACGTGCCGCACGCTCATCGTCAGTGTCACGGTGGAACGACGAGGCCTTCTTCTGCTTGTGTCTGGATCGTTTGCCCATCTTGTTCGGAGTTGGATCTCGGTTTTCCTGGTCAGAATCATCGCCTGAGCTAGAAGGTTCGGATGGTGGTGCTTTATCAGGGATAATAGCAGGTGCCTGCTTGCGAGGTGCATCTGGTTTGCTTGCTTGCGTTTGCTCCCGACTGGGTTTCATTTGCGGTGTAAGTTGAGAGCTAGCGACTTTGCTCACTCGTGGACGAAGCACGGGGGTGTCAAATCCGAATCCATCGCTTCGGGCACTGCGCAGTTGTCTAGACGGCGTTCCAGTGCCAGCCTGTGAGGGAGACCTGCAGTCATTCAAAAGGCCGTCCGCACTGTAGTTGGATAGGTAAGCTTTTTGTTGCTCGACGTAGTCCTGTATTGAACGGTGTTTCTCTTGCTTGTCCATTCTGCGTTGCTGGTCCCAGGTATACCAAGGCTACAGCAACAAATCAAACGCGTCCTGGAATTCACGACTTGAAATGTTAATGTTGTTCAATTACGTACCAGTTTGTGTCTCGGTCTCGCGTACAACTTGCTCGTTCAAACATTCCCAGTTACTACTGGTACTACTTCCGCGAAAGAAAAATCATACATATCACTCTAGTCAAGTCATTCTGTAAGTTTATTCGATTACTACATTACACATGCACAACGCAACTGAACCTTGCTTCCAGATTATACCAGTCATGGTCCATAACTTGAAACGCGCTGCTCCTGCCATAGACTCCGACTCCGACACTAAACGTCGCAAACGTTCCAAGCTCCACGTCGGTGACGCGTCTCCACCTCCATGGACAGTTACCGTCCGTGACACAATGGAATTCGTGCCCACACCAACGTTCGACACGTTCTGGAGGCTTGCGGCAGAGAGACATAGCATTGATGAAAGGCGTCGTTCTGGCCTTGCTCCTCCGTAAGTATGATCGGCAGGATTTCGGTTTCGAACCTGACAGGACATCGAGATAGGTGGACGACAGATCCGATTCTTCAGAACCACAAGTTTTGCAATACTTTCCGAGTGCTAGACCGGGTTAGCCAATTCATTGTCGCCGAAGTGATTGAAAAGGGTCCACAGAAGCTTGAGGAAGTCACGTTCCGCGTCTTGCTCTTCAGCACCTACACCAGCGTCAAGACGTACGAAACGTTACGGAAAAAGATTCAGCCGTTTACCTGGGGCACCTACAATCGCACCACCTACGAAAAGGTCCTTCGTCAATTATACGACAACGGGACCTCCATCTACACCGGAGCGTATCAGAAGCCCGCGCCGGAGTTAGGCTTTGCAGAAAACTTCATGAATCACCTGGCGTTGTTAGAGGTCCTGATGCGCGAGTTACCTGCGCAACTGAAACAGGCCAAGTATATGGCGGACGTCTTCGGGTACTTGCGGTCATTCAAAAGTATGGGCGATTTCACGGCTTATCAATTGCTCTTGAATCTATCATACTCGAACGTCATGAATTTTTCCGAGCACGACTTTGTGGTCATTGGCATCGGCTCAAGAAGGGGGCTTCAGAGGTGCTTCAGCGAAAATATACCCCGTTCGGCGGAGGTTGACCTCGTTCGATGGATGCAGATTACCCAAGGGCAACATTTTGAGCGTTTGGGAATAACGTTCAATGGCCTCGGTCCTGATCATCTCCCAATGATGCTGTGCGACATCGAGCACACCCTGTGCGAGCTCGACAAATATGTTCGCAGATGCAACAATAAGACAAAAGGTCGCCCGTTTGAGCCAAGTGGCAAATTGGGCAAGACACGACTCCCGAAAGCCTGGTCACACAAGTCCCGACACATACTCCGGATCAAGTGCCTGGAAGAGGCGGAGGCGGAGGTCTTAGAAAAGTTCATCGTGGAGTCAATAGAAGCTCACCGAGAAGTGGATGGAGTACGAGAATTTCTGGTCTTCTGGGAGGGCTACCCCGAGGATGAGGCGACATGGGAGCCAGAGGATGGTCTCATGGAGGATGCACCGGGTGTGGTCAAGGCCTACTTGAGGAGTATTCGAGGTGAGACATATTCTGGGATTTGATTACCACTCGTTGAGCCAACCCTTTGTCAGGTGGAAACTGAAAAAAAATGAGCACACGAGTGTACACGGTGTGCCAGGGGTGGGAGGGGCCTTCGGAGAGTATGGGGAGTGCACGCTGAATGACATTGGAGGGCGGTAAAGAAAGAGCGCGTCTTGCGGGTGGTATTAGGTGGTAACCCCATACATATCCATGCCACGATGCGATATCGTGAGGCTTCCACCTTCCAGAAGTTCGAGTGGGAAACAAGTCATGATCAGGTTGAATAACGCTGAACCTGCCTACCAACTTTGCGATTTACGTAAGGCACGTTGGAAGCTCTTCGACTTGACTCTGAATGTTGATCTGCCACTCTTTTCTAGTCCAGTCTGCGCTTAGTCTGAGCAGCTCAACATCGTCAGATGTTAGGTACAATCGGTGAGCTCGTTAAATGCTTCGTAGCGGTTCAACTCCCCGATTCAGTCTCAACCTCTTTATTTATACGGAATACATGTTAGTTTCGTTACGCTATGCCGTGTATACGAAGAACAAATTCCTAGGCAAGGAACACCATGAGTCACATCAATCAACAGCCAGAGATCGTCACTCACTGCTTGTCTGTCAGATCGGCAAACGCATGTCGTTCTCTCTCTCGTTGAACATCCGCATCAGTCCATCCACGACGTGCCTTTTCCTCAGCCAGCTTTGCCTGACGTTGTTTGTTCAAATGAATGTTCACCCAACGGAGGAGGAAAGATACAATGATCTGCACGATCAGGAGAACCATGATTGCGGTCTTTCCCGGGATGTATGCAGGGGCATCCTTCGGCTGGAAAATTTCCGTGCCGATGATGTTGCCGACGCTGAACGTTGCCATTGTCATTGCGTTAATCGTAACCTGTGCCATCGTTAGTCACTAGAATAGATGACGAATCATCCGTAACATTGGGCTCGCCTTCTTGGTGTGACCACTTGTGTTGCTGGCATTATAGGCGTAGATAGTCGACAAGGCGCTACCAAATGTTCCTGTCAAATATGACGCTGGCAGTGGACGTCAACCAATGTCAAAGAGACGAATAGCTGAATTTGTACCAAATAGAAGGGCACCCTTGTGTCCAGCGCCATTGAGGCCGATCATGATTGCTGGCAGACATGGAATATCATGGGAAGCAGATGCCGGAACCTTTTACTCACCACCACCAACGACAGTAGGCACCAGGGCAAAGACGATAGGAGTCATCCGCTCGCCCTTGACAGAATGACATTAGTCACGCCCAGATACGACATGTAGGTTCTACCTTCTTGTCAGAATACCATCCACAGAAAATGACCATTGCGGACCCAATGATACCTCCAGGGGTAGAGAGAATCAGTGTTTGCTTTGAGCTGGTATCATGCAGCTGATTAGGCCTCCTGTACAGAATTACTCTTTAAGCAGCGTACGTATATCCGAAAGTTTTGATGATTATGTTACTGACTGTTCAGAGAGACGGTCAGCAGTCTGTATTTGGAAAGGGCCACCATTCAACTCACAGTTGCTCAATGCACCATTGGGGATACTTGCTGCAGACCTTTGAGTCAGTTAGTTTGAAAGAATAGCACAACGTACATACTCAGCACTGTTGACAACACGATCAACCAAGTCCGAACGTCAGTGAGAGCTTCCTTGATTTGCTCTGTCTTGAGAGTCTTGTTTTCTGTTCCACCCTGGTCGTTACGAACGCGCTCCAAAGCAGCAATTCGCTCCTCTCTAGTGAGCATGTGAGCGTGGACCGGTGAGTCAGGAAGCCAGATCAAAACCACAACGCCAACAAGAATCGCGAGACCCCCCAACAGTAGGTAGACGATCTTGTATGTCGGAATAAGTTTTCCATCGTAGAACGAGATACCCTATAATTCTGTCAGTGAAAGTTAACGATCGACATATGTCCCACCAACATAGGCCATGAAGCCTCCGAAGACCGACGTGAGTCCGTTCTAAGTACAAATTCGTTTCAAATATCAAATACCTCAAAGAAATCAAGATGATACGCCTGACCATGACGTAGAACCACGAAATCCTCGTAGCCTAAGCGAATCATCAGTCACGAGCCAAAAGAGCCCCGGAATATCACAGCCAACCTGTTCATCCTTCTTGTAGAACATGGAGATGATCAAAATCAGACAGGGCGCCACGCAAGACTCGCACATGCCTAAGTTTGAGTTCGTCCGGATAAAATAACAAACAGGTCACGAGCGGAAACAACGACATACCAAGAAGGAAGCGCAAAGCGAAGAAAGCGCCAAAATTGTTAGTAGATGCGTGAAGCATGAGGAGTATTCCCCAGACCACGATATTCGCGCCTTGAAGTGCCACTCAACGATCATTTCGTCCTTAACCAGTAAATTACGCACCCAAATATTTGGCCAATCGCAGTTTTTGAGAGATGTACACGGTAGGAAACTCCCAGAACAGGTAGCCTGCAGCCCATCAGACAAGAAGCAGAGACGCAGAGACGGGTTCCTTACCGAGGTAGAAAGCCATTGACACGAGGTTATAATGCTACAGGAAGATGAGAAGGGTGTTCTGGCAACATTGACAAAGACCCTACCTGTCCCACGATGGGAAAGCCCATGATGCTATACAAGCTCAATACATGGCTGGCGAAGCAGGGTGTATTTCTTGCCTTGCGTAATTCAACGATGTCTTGTCGCTGACAGAAAAGCCTGAACGCTTGCAACATCAGGCGTACGTTGAGACGACGTACAGGTATTGACTGAAGTATACAGCAGCAGATATAGTGGGGATGAAAAAGTCCTGCGTTCCGAATCATGAGTAACTTTGAAATTCGAAATGGCGTAGGCTCAAATACCAGTTTTCTTCGAAGCTTCCTGTTGTACTCCTCGCTGAAGTGTTCCTTCGCTTCAATACCGACGAGCTGCAGGGCTTCATCACCGTTCGCGCCGTCAAAAAAGTCCAAGCCAAGTTTCTCGTCAGAACCGTCATGGAGTTGAGAATTCTTCTCAACTCGGTCCGAGTTTCTTACTGCTCCAGACTCGGAAGACATCGGACAAGAAAGAACCAATGCCCAGGATGGTTTCCAAGCCCCTTCTTATGCGCTGCGATTGGGGCTCCCAGGCTCACTGCTCCCGCACAACGTAGGTGAGGCATCGTGCCTGCAACTGATAACGGAGAGCAAAGTGGTAAACTCCATTGGCTAGGGCTTGAACGTCAACCAACAGATACCAACATAAAGATAAGGGTATAAACAGTTTAAGCAAGAAGCAATGTGACAAGAAAGCTCGGCGAAGGCCTGAGAGGAAATTCTGGACGGCCGCTGTGAAAGTTCGGGAGTATTTTCTCACACACCTCAAGTGGCGCACGCCAGAGATGAGATTGCAATGTTTTCTATTGATAATGCGATCGTTAGATGTCATACAAGTGCCAGGCACACTCTCCTTCACAGCTTCTGAATGACAAGAGCAGATGCAGCACCGCCCTAGAACGAGGTGAGCACACCACCAGAGATATAGAGTGGAAACGTACACCGTTACAAATCCCAGCAGCACCGTATTCGCCGGTCTTCAAAGCATGAATGAGTGAAACAACAATACGTGATCCGGAGTTCCCGATGGCATGACCAAGTGCGACGGCGCCACTAAACAAGTTGTCGGTGTGAATATCATGCGGATTAGACCAAGGGTCACCCACCCGTTGATATTGATCTTTGCAGGATCGATTTGGAGCAGCTTCTCAGCAAGACGGACAACAACTGAGAAGGCTTCGTTTATCTCAAATCGAGCAATGTCGTCTACAGTCAGGTTAGCCTTCTGCAGAGCTTGAGGCAGAGCAACAGTAGGAGCCATCGGGAAATCGACAGGATCAACACCAGCATCAGCGTATGCTATTTTTTTCAAGTAATCATTGACCGATCGGGTGACAGGGGAATTGAACCAAACGTACAGACGACCTTGGCAAGAGGTTTAACTCCCAACTCCTTGGCCTTCTCAGCGGACATGAGGATTAGTGCGGAGGCACCATCATTCAAATTGGACGAGTTGGCAGCTGTTATTGAACCACCAGCCTTGAAGGCTGACTTGAGCGAGGGAATCTTGTCGAAGATAACTTTCTTGTATTCTTCGTCCTCCCGAACGACTGTGTCGCCCTTCTTTCCCTTTATCGTCACAGGAGCAATCTCGTTGTTGAACATGCCTTCTTTCCATGCCTTGTCGGCGCGCTTATAGGACTCAATGGCATGCATGTCCATCGACTCTCGTGTGATGTTATACTTCTCGGCCACGACCTCACCACAGTTACCCATAGCGAAGTTGTTGTAGACGTCCCAAAGACCGTCGATCTCCACTGAATCTTTGGCCTCGAACTTTCCAAAGAGAGGGTTTGTGCGGGGCAGAAGGAAGCTATCGACACGAGATCAGCAAAGTGAGGGTCGGTAGATAGAAGTAATACGAACGGTGCGTTACTCATGCTCTCCATACCACCAGCGGCGACAACGCTCTTATACCCAGTCTCTACACTTTGAGCTGCAAGCATGATGGCTTTCAGGCCACTCGCACAGACTTTGTTGATAGTAGTTGCATCCGATGATGTCTTCATGCCTGCACCGAGAGCAACTTGGCGTGCTGGAGATTGACCAACGCCAGCCTGAACAACATTTCCAAAGTAAATTTCTTCGGCTATTGCAGGATCGACTCCTGATTGTGCAAAAGCATGCTTGAGTGCGATTGCACCGAGCTGTGGCGCAGTGAGACTCTTGAGCGAGCCATAGAGAGATCCGACCGGGGTTCTGGATGCAGCAACAATGACGGCTTCGTGGGTGGACTGTGTGTTGTTCTGAATAAACAATCGAGCCAGATCACGGGAAACGACGTACCATGGTGCGAGAGAAAGATGAGACGATAGAACGAGTTGAAGAACGAGAAAGGAAGGGTAGGCGCGTTACGAGCATGTTAGTAGGCTGGCTTTAATAGGTACTGACAGACTCCGAGACAGAAAAAATGGTGCAATTGCACAATAGTGTTTTATCGATCGTAGTCTGAGTGACTGCTACCACTCAAGTAGGTTGTCGTTCCCGTCGTTAAACAATGACCCTTATAAGCTTGGGCACAAGATCCGATTTCGCAGACACCTTGTCATGTGAATAGCTAACGTTAACACGGGCTCGTTTTATATCCTAGCCAGCGCTCGTCATTCTCTTCCACGAACAACGCCAAATCTCTGGAGAACGCGAAATTGTTCATTCCTATCATATCTCGGGGTGGCAAGTTCATCCACGAAGGTCTATCACAGAGCTTAGTATCAAGAACCATGCTTCTAACCAAAGCAAGCGTCGACCCTGAATCAGGGTATCCTCTTCCGCCGCTTTTACGATCTCTTCAACGGCTGGTCCTATTTCGCAAGGATGCAAGTACCAACATGGCGTGCCGAGAGTGGGGTGGTCACCAAGAGACAGCAAGGGAAAGTTTGCATTTGACTGTCCTATGGAGAAGACAGTCACTTGAGAGGTATCGAAAGCGTGCTGGCGCAACAAGGAGGTTTGCATTATTTCTGACAGGACAAGCGGTGTACCGCCTGGGAATGGAGTTGTAGAGTTAGACTCGTAGGTGATTGTCTTGAAAACGCACTCAAGTCGTGGACAGAAAAGTAGAAGGTTGGTACTTGGAAGGTTGCAGAGAATACCACGTATTGTTGGCAAGTGAGATAATCCGCGGGTGGTAATGTGGCTGCTGCGTCATCTATGGAGTCCACCGTTGAATCTTCCGCGTCAAAAATAGTATCGCTGGTGCGACATGTAGATTGTCTTTTCAAACGGGTGGTACGTTCCATATATCCGAAGCCTGTTAGATACTATCTTGAAATCGAGAACAGAGCTTGAGAAAACTAAGCGCAGATGCGCACGTTGTGTTCCTTCCATGTCCAGCCATTATAGGTGGTGTACATCGGGAAATCTGGCGGCGAGTCATGTTGCGGGCGGTGATGTCGTATGAATTCTTTGCATGCCTGGTCGAACTGCGAGCGAGTGAAGGTCATGGTGGTGGTGGAATGTGGCGTGGGGATTAACTGTAGCAGCAGTAAAAATAAGGTTCAAGCCACCTGACTGTCCGCACAGCAACACGACCAAACTCTAGGCCTATCGTCGTACACACCCAAAACTACAGCCCGTCCAAGTGCCGGCTCACATTACACTGCGGTCTCCTCCCAACCGCCATCTCACACCAATCTCATTATGGCTGTAGGAAAAGTATGTAAAAACTTGCGGTCCAACCATCTGTGGTGCCTCATCATTTCATATTTTACAGAACAAGCGTCTCTCCAAGGGTAAGAAGGGTATCAAGAAGAAGGTCGTCGACCCCTTCTCCCGCAAGGGTCTGTCCCATCTCATCCAGATCGCACCAACAGACCTGACCGTCCTGTTCTCAGAGTGGTATGACATTAAAGCACCCTCCACCTTCGAGGTGAAGAATGTTGGCAAGACCTTGGTCAACCGATCACAGGGTTTGAGTAAGTATTCTGTATGCTTTTCGCTGACTCCGTATTTATCGATGTACCGCACCCCTCAGAGAACGCCAACGACTCGTTGAAGGGTCGTATTGTCGAGGTTTCCCTAGCTGATCTCAACGGGGACGAGGAGCAATCCTTCCGCAAGATCAAGCTAAGGATCGATGAGGTACAGGGGAAGAACTGCTTGACCAACTTCCACGGGATGGACTTCACGTCAGACAAGCTCCGTTCCCTTGTTCGCAAATGGCAAACCCTAATCGAGGCACATGTCGATGTCAAGACTACCGATGGCTACCTCCTCCGTCTCTTTGCCATTGCATTCACTAAACGCCGTCCAAACCAAGTGCGCAAAACTACCTACGCACAGTCAAGTCAGATTCGGGAAATTCGGAAGAAGATGTTCGAGATCATGACTCGGGAGGCTTCGAGCTGTGATTTGAAGGAGTTGGTGCAGAAGTTCGTGCCTGAGGCTATTGGTCGCGAGATCGAGAAGCACACTCGTAACATTTACCCCTTACAAAACGTCTATGTGCGCAAGGCCAAGATCCTCAAAGCACCCAAATTCGATGTTTCAAAACTACTGGAGCTCCACGGCGAGTCAACTGACGTAAGTGCTTATTACTATGAATCATGGTCCATATTGAGTGTGTTATGCAGGAGACTGGCACGCGGGTAGTGAAAGACTTCAAGGAGCCCGAGATTCTTGAGTCTGTCTAAAGCATTCCCTCGTTTTGCTGTCTACCTTTGTATTGCCTATGACTTCATTTCACTTATGCTACAAGGGTACTGTCAATCTATGAGTAGTATCATGACCCATGACCATACACACTGTATGTCACATTAAGTAAATGGGACCAGCCGTTTTCGCGAAAAATGGATTTAACATGAGTGGAACTACCTACTGGTACATCTGTAACCATCGCAAACGTAAGTCGTATCATCAAATGGTCCCCACGTCTGATAAGAATGTCTTGAAACCAATTTTTAGGATTCCGTCACCAATAACGGCATAGTCAAGTTACTCCAGTCTCACTCGGACTGACTCGGATTGTTCTCTCTTCAGCGTTCCGCCCAACGCTAGCCACCGTTCAGAGTCAACACCCGTAGCCAGACTATCATGTCCGACGTCGAGTATCTGGAAAGCATCATCACCAAATATCCAGACTTCCCAAAGCCGGTATGTCGCAGACGCGCGTCTATTTCAGAAACATAACGCAACAAACAGGGCATCGTTTTCCTCGACATTTTTCCCATTTTTCGCGACCCTATCGCGTTCGAGACTCTGATAACTCATTTCGTCCATCGCATCACCTCCCATACCATACCGAAGTCGGTGCGCAAAAAGGTTGACGTGGTTGTCGGGTTGGATGCGAGAGGGTTCCTCATCGGACCTATCGTAGCTCTGCGGTTGGGCGCAGCGTTTGTGCCAGTGAGGAAGAAGGGAAAGCTTCCTGGCCAATGCAAACAATCTTCGTATGAGAAGGAGTATGGCATCGTGGGTTGGACGTTTCTCTATGTGTTCTCCTTCGATTTACCTCTTGACGCTGTAGGACACCTTTGAAATGCAGGAGGGGGTCATTCAACATGGACAGAACGTCGTTATTGTCGACGATCTCATAGCAACTGGTATGGTTTAACTTGGCTAACACTTCAATCCCATTACTCAACTCCGATCACTGTAGGTGGGTCTGCTAGCGCCGCTGGTGCACTCGTCAGGATGCAGGGAGGAAATATCCTAGAATACTTGTTCATCGTGGAATTGATGGGACTGCGAAAGAACTGGAACTTCGAGGACCCTGTTTATTCCCTCATACAAGTCACTGAGTAAGGCGTGGTCAGCGTACCAAAACTTATCCTTATTGTTGAATTTGCTTTATGTATATAGATGTGTTAGTATCGTCGTTATTACATTCTGGTAGCCATCTAAAGCGAGCGGTTGTGTCCAGAACCTTCACTTAATTCTAGGGACCAGATTGTGGCTCGACATTATACCAATAGCCGGGTATTCAGTAAGGGATGCCCGTTAATGTACAGGACTTGCGTTGTTAATCCATTATTTAACCCCTCCTCCCCAGCCTGTGCTTGACCCGACCACCCTTCCGGATCAATTGAGAACAGAACATGGCTGTACCCAAACACTCCAGCAGCTTCTACCATCGCAGCAATGCTCTTTCCTGCCGTCTGCGACAATAGCACGAGTGCAACATCATCTAGATCGCCCGCGGCCGCTATTTCTTCCCCAGTAGCTGAAGGATTGACGGGCGAGTCTTCATCACTGACAACAATGACGCCCGAGGCACCTGCATCCCGGGCGTGGACGAGCTTGTCTAAGAACGTGCAATCCCCCCTCCATAAGAGCACTGTGTCCCCAGCAAAGTCTTGGCCAAAGGGCTTGCACCCGAGCAAATTGGTGTCGTCTCTTCGAATCCGAACACCCTCGGCGTGCCCAAAGCGCAAAGGTTTTTCCCTCTCTTGCAGGGGGGTCAGGTTCGCACCGAACGAAGCGGTGTGGGCCGTCACGTGAAATTCAGCGTTCATCTCCAGCATTCCTGGCTGAGCTTGGAGCATGGGATCGATGGTATCCAGGAAAATGCGCAGAGGGACGTCGGGGCTGTGTAGAACCTTGGTCTCATCCTCCGGCGAGAACAGTGCTGTGTCATTGATATAAACCAGCTGGCCCGTCCGAACAGCGTGGGGGCCGACTGGGTTGCAGGGCGATGAGCACGAGGTAACATATGGACAAATTACTCACGTTTGGTGATGTCATACCCCTTGCCGTCAAGGCGACTGACAATATGGGCTCTGATTCCGGTGATGTTCTGGAGCAGGAACCCATCGGGTACAAGCTGTAGCTTCTTTGGGCTTACATTTTGGTCTTCTATGACCACACGGCCCCCTGGGGACATGACAAAGTTGTAGGACTATGGCATATGTTAGGCATCGAGGCTCCAGCAATCCAGGTAAAGAGCCTCTTACAAATGGATTTACTTGAGACAATGAACACCAACCATCTGGTGACCAATGGTGCTCATCCAACGGTTGAGGCTTCAGCCCAATCAGCTCTCTCGCGTAGTCTATGTCGGACCGCGAACCAACTCCACGCACGAGACCTTCCACGAACCCACTTGGAACGAATCCTTGGAAAGGATGATACGCGGGGCAATGAAGACTTTCCTCCCTGCGTAGCCTTCGACGTACAGGTGACATGGGTTTGAGAGTGTGCCTTGGAAGGGTGAGAATGTGACCCTCTGTCGTCAACACATAATGAGAGTCATCCCTATGGAGACGGTTTTCTTCATCGAAAAGCAGATACAGATACTGCACATGATCAGACGGTTCTTTAACATTAATAGAGGATGAGCTTACCTTGACGGTTTCCGAAAGGGCAAATGACTCCATCCTGTCGTCCCTTGCGTTGGTGCGCAAATCTTTGATTCCCGTGAGCCCGCACTCTACTTTGGTTCTGGAAATGATGTCTCTCAAGACACGCTCCCCGACGTCAAGGTAGTAAGTGTCACGCGTGGCCTATGCATCTTATCAGAGATTGGGTAAATCGTTGCCAGAGCCACTTACTCTATAAAGATACCACGTGGATTCAATAAACTCGGGCCGGAGTGGATATTGGAAGGATGTCGCCTGCATGAAGTGGGCATCCCACACCTCAGGCAACCCCGAGTGCCGTCTCCATATGTTCCAGTCTGCTCGCGAGTCAACCGCGATAAATTTGACACCTTTGGCTACTCACAAGTTAAATGTGATTTGATGGCATTTTGAACATCCCCACCAAGAACTTGCAAACCGGGCCAAAACGCCGATAACGAGTCGATCGTAGTATAAGCCTGATCTCCGGTGTGTGGGTTGACGCTGCGATACTGAACACTGGTCAGTCCTAAAAACGGGAACGCAAATCTCGGTCTTTACCCAGTGCCCATCCGGAGAACGCGCGTATTGCATGACCGCTGCATACCCTTCGTGCCACACATCCAAAAATTCAACCTCTCCTGTGAAGGCAATGTAAGGAGAACTCACACTGTGTGAGCGAACGTCGCGAACAACGCACCACTCAAGATATACCATTTCAGAGCGTATTCATAAAAGGAATCTATGCCAGCCCCAATCCCCGTAACCTCTGGAGAAGTCCATGACTAGACTTGAGGCTAAGCACAAGCACAAGCAACGAAATTGTGCACTGACTCCAGTCCAAACGTTGATAGTGTTTCCTACCAAACCAAGATCTGATTTGCGGTTCCAAAGTGCGAAATAAGCTTTATAGGCAGCTTTCTCAAAGCGCTCATCGCCAGTCAGTCGACTGAGGGTGGCAAATTCCAGCATCAAAGAACCTGCACCAGCAGTACCTAAAATTGGATGAGAAGGGGACGTAGAGAGTGGAAGATGACCAACAGGTATACAAGGACTCTCCCCTTTGGACGCCGTGCCGCAGATTAAGCTTGCAAGGGTTAGCTTTAGGACTTTTAGTAACTAACACGAAGCTCGCTCACTCTTGCATACGGTAGGCCAGTTGGTGTCGCGAATGCAGGCAGTAATCGCTTGCCCAGGTCGTAAGCCATGTTTAAGAGTTGTCCCCGATACCATGGGAGATAAAATGGCTGGTCGGGTTCACTAGCAAATAGGTGCCCAGACAGGAGTCCACCCAGTACGCGAATTGTAGTTTCAAATACTTGTGGTTTTGTGTTCACATCGAATGAAACCCAGTCGATAACATTTTTGACCGCGTCTTGAAAGCCCGGAGGGTCGTCAAGCACAACTAATGTATCCAGCACGTCGATAAGTGTCAAGGAGAAGTTACCGGAAACATCGTTGAATGCTATGTTTGCTCTGCTTTATTGTCAGTGCCACTTCCCCACATGACGAAACAACCGTACGGATTCTCCCAGTCTGGACCTCTTCCTGTACATGAGAGAGGTGAGAGCTGACTCTGGTCAATATCATGCAGCCGAGGAAATGTTGAAATCACACACTTCATCAAGGGGGAAGGCTTTGGTATTCTTCAGACTAGTTCAGGGACGAGAAGCCATCAATGACGCACCCCTCGACATGTAGTTATCGAAGCCATGGTACCAAAGATCCCGAGTAGCATTTCTGCGCGGTCATTACACGTAGGACTCTCCTAGCAAGGTAACGGACATACCGAAAAGCCTGCTTCCGCTGACTTGTCCATACATTTCTATTTCCTCCAGTGCTGGATGCTTGAGCAGAGCCGAGGCTATTAAGAGGTATAGCAAGATAAGTTAAGAATGAAGCTGGCCAAAGTTTTGGCCATTTCATCGCGGTGTGCTCCTGGATTTGACACGACCAGCTGTCGATTCTACTTCAAGCTTGAACCATAGGGAATACTGAATGCCACGTGACCATGTCTGGTTGCCGATTTTGGACGGATGTGCGGCAATTACATAAGTTCCTGCTGAAATCGGTACTTGTCCTCAGTGAGATCTCGAGAGCTCACCACCACCCTGCATGATGAGCAAGGTTATCGACGTCTCCAGCAAACTCGGGGAATACATGTTGAAGGGATGGGTATGTTCGCTGTTTAACTCCATGAATCGAACCCTCTCACGAGAACGACTCGGTAGGTTCTCACAGACTGTCCTTGTCCTGCCCCATCTTGCCGAGGAGTGCCATTTTTGAGATCCCCCAAAGCCCATGAATCTCTCGTATACTATTGTGTCAACTGCGATGGACCTTCTCAAAGTGAGCAGATGCCCTGCTCTCGTCGTAAAGAAGTAACCGTTAAACAGTACAAGATGGCGATGATAATGGAACACAGTCTCAGTCATCTTCAACCGTTTCATCAACGTCTCATGGTTCACAGCCATCAACTCCGCCTACCGAGTTCTCGAGCACGTTGAGCTCCCCCACATTTGCTCCTCCAGTTGAAACGGAGGAAATGATCCGACGTCGCCAACAATCAGACCTAGCCTCAACTGAAATAGGGAAGTGCCTGTTAAAAGGGTGGGCGATGCTGGCAGAGGAGTGCCCGAACACCAGATGTTACGGAGTTCCACTCGTCAGGCCACCGAAATCAGGTAGTGACAAGGACCCTCGAAAGGTTCGTGGTCATCATGGGGTGTACATCACGGTTCCTGAACTCGCCTTTGACCAGGAATGTGTGATCTGTGGGACAGTATACATCACGGAAGATATAGAGGGATGGCAGCGACTTGTACCCGTATTATCAGGAACTTCAGCATCTGAGAGTTTCTCTGGGAACATACAACAATCAGGACCATCTGATAAAGGCAAAACTGTCGTTCGCAACAGCCCCCAGGTGTGTATCTCCATTCCCGAAGGAGGTTTACCAGGGCTTGATATATCTCAGCCATTGCAACTGCCAACACTCGACCCGCCTCTTAGTCTTCAGACTCCCAAGGTAACTCCCTCTCGAAGCATAGGAAGACCCCTCTAACCTTGGATTCAGTTGACCATAGACTTACCCCATGGGGCGACTTCCCAACTACGGAATACCCAACTGGTCAAGGTCCCCTTCCGATCCTTACAAGTCGCGCGCTCATTACCGTGCACAGATTGCCGCTCTGCCCATCAGCGCAGTCACCATTGATGCCCCAACTCAGGCGCTGGAGCTAGCACTTGCAGCGCTGTCGGAGAGACTCGCGAGGTCATGCGCTAGTCCCAGCCTCTTGGATCCATCAACTGTGGCAGCAACCGCTGACGCAATTGATAAAGTTGCTCATGCCCTCGCACAGGTGAAGCAGCTTCAGCATTATAGTAGCGCTCAAAACGGCTTGGTGTGAGACCTTACGTTTATGGCCTGATGCGGCTCGGTAGGTGTGGAACACGTGTAGTTTTCGGAGATTCTTGGATATCCAAAGACTGAATTTCAGAGATTTATCAGGCAATCGATATCAGCAGGTTCCAAATCGGACAAAGGTCGGCTTGGAGTATGACTGCAATTATATATTGTTGATGAGATTGTACGACATCACGACCGCATTTATTCATTCGGTGGGCACTCCAGATGAAAGTGTAAGGTGGTCGGTTACGACGATGAGCATTGTTAGTGTGCGCGCTGTGCCTCGCGTGTCTGTCAAGCCCGTTGATGATGTCGTGTCCAGGGACACGACGAAGTTCAGAAGCGATTTCACAAACGCCCACGGCCAGCCATGTTCCCCTGCATGGTTGCCTCATGGCAGCCTGCCATAAATTCTCAAACCAGGCATCCGCTACCACACACCGGCCTTCTCCTACTCTATGACAATGCCGTTCAACATGTTCAAGGCATTTAGTGGATCTCGCAATCGCAGTCATCGTGATGGCCACACATTATATGACGATTATCCACAGGGTTATCCAGCTGGGCCAGAGCATCAGCCACAGCCCACGATACGCATGCCACAACCGCAAGTCTTGAGAAGATCGAATACTAAGGCATGTCACGCTCAGCATGAAGTTTGAATTATCCTTTGACCACTCCGCTGCAGAGAAGAGAGCCTGTAAGCAGGCATCTTCGGGAGATTGACGACCTAAAGATGTTCAACCCACATTTTTGACCAGGTGTTCACCCCACTTCCATCACGTGCTCCAACTAATGGAGAGGACTATCATGATGGTTACGTTCGGGTCGATAACCCGGATGCAGTGATGGGAGGTGCCCTCAACGCTCGCCCGACAGCACTGGAAATGCCCTTTCCGTCCGTCGAACGTCCCGATGAAAGTCCAGTCTCGGAATCGTTGTCTGAGCGCGAACATCGCGAACATACGCAGAGACTGCACGATCCTTCGAGGCTGCTGGAACGGCCTCTACAAGATGCCTTTGCATACGCTGGCTCACATCATAGTGGGCACGGGGGAAGGGTAGGTCCTGATAAGCCTATCATCATGAGTGCCTCGCGTAGAAGCAGGTCCTCGGCGTCTGGAAGCGACCACACGATCGAAAACTTGAGGACTCCGCTTTCAATGCATCCGAGTGAACGGGTGGTACGCGCAACAACGTCAATCGCGGATGACTGATGGCCTGAGCACTGTCTCATAGATTCCGCCCCTCCCACGTAACCACCCAGGGAGTTACGTTGCCGTACCAGCGTCGAAGTCACCAACTGACATCTATGGTGGTTACCACCACGAGGTAACGCACGAGGTAAGTTGCATTTTCGTTCCTCCCTTGAGGTCTACAACCTCACGCCACCCAAGGTTCGTCCATATCATAACCCAGATATCCACTCAGCTGGACACACCCGCGGTCACGAAAAAGGTGGCCCGATATACTACATCATTCCTGGGGGAATGGATGTAATCTTTCAAGATGAACACGGCAATGAGATCACCAGGTAATGGCCACCTCCCGCGATTTTCACCCCACACGTTGACAAGGGCCTGTTCAGAGTCGGTGACTTTAGCGGAAGACCGCGGCCGTCACGCCCAGGTCCGTTCATTGTACAAGATGAGCACGGCAGGGAGTTATATAGGTGAGCATTGATTATCTCGCACGCACGTCGACTCCTTCTCAGACGCTTGGCGCAGATATGATGGTCACGACAGAGGATCTCATCGAGGGTATAGTGAACCACAAATTGTCCGAATTGATGCTTACCCACCTTCTAGCCGACTCAGGTAAGTTATCTTCCCATTATGTGGTCACGGTCTCAGGGAATTCCCTTCAGCCGCGAAAGGAGCTATTCATCCCAAACTTATCGCTCTGATCCATCACATAGGAGGCCCTATGATTACCGCCCTGATTACAGAGACCATCGCGATTATGGGGGAAGAAAGGATCACAGGGACTACAGAGGTTATGCTGACCACAGAGACTACGGCGACTATAGCGATCATAAGGGCTATAGGGATCACATCGACTACAAAGGTCACGGAGGCTACAGAGATCATGGGGACTATAGAAGTCATGGAAGATCGGACGCCTACGTCCCCGGCAGGGTGTCCTCGCGGGGATCCCACAGGTCCCACAGTCACGCTAGTCAGGTGTCTGTGGAAAGGCCATCTCGCCAGTACCCCCAGTAAGCTCGCCTTGATCCTTCATTTCCGTATGACACAGACTGACCTATCTACGAAGCTCCATATCTGACGACAGACGATCGGCAAGCAGAGATTATGCAGGCTCACATCACTCCAGCCGGCACCAGGAAGACGAGCCTGACATCAGTGATGGTTTACATGCGCTTCACATCTGAAGATACTGTGTGCTATATGATGTATGATAGTTCTGGGTGTGTGTTGTCACGTTGTGCGTTCCCACTTACTTGTAGGTCGTCACTTGTACGTTTGCGTCGGGGATATATTATTTGCGAGTCGATAGCAAACATGCAGGGGCTCACGATCCGATATGAACATGACGAATATTGTGTACTCACGTCCCCCGCCCTCGGCCACTACCTTTCCCCCTACTTGGCCCTGCCATAGTGGCAATATCTTCGCGGCTAAGCTTCAAAGTTCCGCCAACGAACTTCCCAATTCCCATTCCCAAACCTCTTTCTCGTTTCTTTCCGGGCGCTGAAGATGAACTCGAGTCATAGAACCGCTTGAGGGTCGGATGATAGTTTCCCAAGTTTTTGGCCTGCGTCCGCATCGGTCAATACCTTGAGGATTATAGCTGAGGTAAAACAAATTACCACTTCGAGGGCCTTTTGTTCTCGCTCTCGCTTTCTCCGCAGCAGACCCTCACGTACACGTTTTGCTGCTTTGTTGCTCTCCTCTTCACGAACTGAATTTTCGCCCTTGCCTAATTTTGCGCTGCCGGCCAGCTCCAAAACTCGGCCTGAAAATGCTTTCTCTCTTTGTGCATGGTTTAGATTGAGTTCTGGGTTAAGAGATCCCGATAACAGTTTGGTGTGCACTAGATGATGAAGTAGGGCATCGTTCTGTGTATTTGTACTTGGTAAAACAAAACGGACCGTTTCAATACGCACAATGAGAAGAGGTGGAAACCCATACCGCTCATCTGCCAATTCTTCATTCAATATCCTTTTCGTTGATGCCGTGATCGTTGAGGACAGTGTAACATTAGTCACTTTGGACGACTTCGAGGGGGTCAGAAAGAGGTACACACAAAATAATGCATACCATGAATGATTTCCTGAGCTCTCTTGATGAAAGGTTGACCTCTGGAGCTTTCGATCGTGATTCGGAGAACACGATGATATCTGGTGCGTGTGATGAACCTGCAGTGAAGCCATCATCCTCTTGTTCGGAACCTGCAGCGTGTAATAAAATCGAGGAAAGCTTGGACAATTTGCGTTACACACCGTCATCGCTTTCCTCCGTTGACCCACTCTCCGGACTGCTGCATCGAGTGTCACCCAAAGCCTCGAAGCCTTTCCATTCTTCATTTGATTCGGACTCTTCCGTCGCCAAGTATCTCGACGGTCTGACGTCTTGAAGACTGCTACGGCGACGCTTTCTCTTTGATGTGGTAGGGATATCAAAGGAGTTCAAGAATTGTTGGCCATGAGCTTGTAATATACTGAGGAGTCTCTCCTGGTCGTCTTCCATTGTCAGGCAGCAAGAATTTTAGATCACTGAACCTGTATTTGGTAGTTCCGACATGCTTACAGTAATTACACTCTACCTACTACTTGTTGAGGTCGTCGTCTCTCCCGGTCCAGCAAACCAAGTTCAGTCATGTCGAAGAACCGCAAGAATAAATGCGGATCACCTGCAGAGAAAAAACCACTCATAGAGATACCGGAAGAAGAGAAATGGCGCTTAATACGGGAGAGTGGACTGCTCGACAGTGTCAATACACCCTACCAACGAACGCTGGCGAGCACGTCAACGCCAGAGGTGGACGACGGACCGCCCCCACTTTTAGAGGAGATTTTCAATGCGCTAGTTATCATAATGCCACATACTTTTTTCCTAATCATGATGGACATGTGAGTATTGTAATGCGTAATACTGCCCCCCTCGCATTGACCTACAACATGAATGTCACAAGTTTGATCCACCATCAGTACGCAAAGCAGCCGACTGTCCGTGACATCGCAGGCAGGCTCGTGAATACATTACCGAGTACGTGTTGTCATAAGCATGAGCGACGTCTCCAACTCACTTGAGAACCGAAGTCATGGCAATCTTCATGTTTTACAGTAAGTCATCGGGCTATTCTTCTGTCCTGGGATACATTAAAATCAAAATTCAGCGGTCCGGCACAAGGATAACACAATTTTGCAGCTCGCGCTGTTCTTACTTTCCCTTGGTGTCGGGCCACGCATGATATGGCTTGTCAACCGCGGTTCTTGGTTGACAAACCTAGCCCAGGTATGCGGCGGTTGTCTAGAAGTGGAAGTGGCCTATTTCAGCTCATGTTATTATGTTCGTAGTGCCCACAAGTTGCCACCATCTGGTTGTATACTGTGGTCCAGCTCAAATTGTCTCTTGCGCTTCTGAGCCTCACTTTGATAGGAGGGTGGACGTGGTGGACGGGTATGAAGTTGCTCCTTTGATTCAAATATCACATCTCCACGGACAATCTGCATTACAGCATATACTTTCATCCACGGACATTTCATCAACATCTACTCGAGTACAATGTATGCCACAGAGACACGTGTCCACATGTTTGGAGAAAGACTCGAGGCACTTACAAACATGGGGCAGGTGGACCTTTAACAGGATTGGGGCAAGAAAATAGTCTCGACCTTGTTCTTTGCTCGATGATACGCCCCAGCCTGGATGTGAGTTTGAATCCAGAGGGCACCTTATACAAGCATATCTCCACTTAGCAGTCGCCCAACTCACGCTGTTTCACCGTCTTGAGGAATCCGTGAAGCAGACATTGCGGTTACAAGTACACATGCAGAGCCAAGTCCGGATCAAACACCCTCTCCTTGATCAAGCTCACCGATCAGAAGCTCTATTTTAGACTGCAGGTCCGTTAGTAAAGATGAAAACATGGAAACGAGAAGATATTGCACAGACAGAATATGTTGTATGACGGTCCTCAAGGACTTGGCGCAATAGGCGCAGTTGCCACTTCAAACGACGACTCAGGTTGCGGTGTATCGCATTTCGATGAGCATCGAGGCGCTCAGCAAATGCCTTGAAAACTCTATCATCCCGTGCGAAGTAGTAGAACTGCCGGGGTGTCAAAGTGTGAGTATTGTGTACAATGAAAGATGACATTGGGGCACTTGCTGGTATCTGTTGACCTTCTAGAGATTCAAGTGCTGTTGACCAGGCACTGAGTAGCAGAAGATCAGCGGTGGCGTTCGACACGCTGAGGATACAACCTTAGAACCCTCCTTGTGGGATGTGTGCCTCTACGTACTAATCTTCAAGAGCAGCTATTGCGTCGGCCTTGCTGAGCTCCTTGGTTGCAAACTTTCGCACTGCCGCAGCCGCAGTGCCGACGGGTTTACCAGCTGTACCTGACCGCAACGCAAGCGAAACAGTAGACACTTGAGCTCGTATCCACTTGTCACCTTCGCTCATGACAAGGGTCTGCAAGAAGGAGGCTATCAGGTCGCTCTGTGATTTGTACAAGCCGTAGTCAATCGCAAGCTTAAGATTTGTTCCTATCCCTGAGGTGAGTGAGCGAGACATCAAGGAGTATACCACGTACTCAGAGCTTTGAGAATGACTCTAGTCTTTGGCAGCTGAACTTCGCTGTCTTCGAGATGATTTATCCACCGTGAGAAAGCGCCAAGTAAGATCATTGCCACATCTCTGTGAGACTGGCCTATGCGCATGGCGTGGAGGAGCGGAGTGGCGTCCCCAGTTTTGCGCAAGAGAAGCTGCGAACAATCAGATACGTACCTTCTCCTAGGGTGCCATAAACTTACGGGAAATGCTCTATCTCGAACTTCCATCAAAAACATTATGTCTTTGCGCTCGATGGCTCGGAAGACTTCGAAAGGCTGTAAATCATGAAGGATTTGAGACAATCATCAGATAGACTGAGGTCTCATACCTGAGGTTCTTTCCATGATGAACTGGATTTCGGTATGCTAAAGCTCCAAGACCATGGCGTGGTCGACGATGATGGAGAAGCAGTCGGCGAGTTGCTATCCTGTCTTTCATGTGTTGGACTGCCCCAGGGCTCTTCGTCTGATGGAAGGCTCGAAGGTGGTGTAGGACTGCGACGCAGCTGCTGCAGCATGGCCATGGAAGCAGCTTGGTCGGCTTCTCGCTTTAAGAAAGCTTGAGAAACGTTGGCTATAGCGTGTAGCAGATAACAAGGTAATAAACCTGTAGATGGGAGTCCCGCCACAAGACACGGCTCGAGACTGAGTCGGCGCCTTGGTGTGGGCTTCGGCGACGGCGGGTCAGAACTGAGCTGTTCTGCGAGTGTCAGTATTATCGAAGCATTGTTCACCATGTCAAGTACGACTTTTGCTTTGTCGTCGGCGAGGTTTCTTGTTCGACTTGATTGACAATGTTCTGTTGTTCGCGCCCGTCATGAAAGTTGGAGGCAAGCTGGCCTACTCCTGAAAGTTGAAAGTTGAACGTTGGACGTTGAACCCCAGTCGACGGTTACATAACGTTTGACTATGCTTGAACGGTTGCTCTTGGGCCTAAGCCTTCGAATATACCGCGACTACACGACGAGTACTGAGTACACTTCAACCTGATTGAACGGAGCATCGAGCTCGCAGTTCATCAGTTTCAAGTAAGGTCCTACTATATTTTCCCTCAAGTTGAATACTTCTAGACCCGAGGGCACATCCAAACGCCCAACTCGGATTGGCATCCTTCCGAGGTCTCACCCAGCTTACCCACTCTATCTTACTCTATATCTCTATGCTTAAGGCTTGGAAGGACAGTTCCAGGCGGTCTCGTTCAGGAGAGCGGGCTAGCTCTCAGGGTGCTCAGTTGCGAGGAAACAGCATCGACGAGCCAACTTTGGTTGCTGTCAATAAAGCTTCCTCTAGCGGTGTCGTCCTGGAAGATGTCACGGCTCAAGGTTCGAGTACGATGTCTCTGAAGCGCCGACGAGGGTCTGGTAACCAGGGCGGGAACCCCGACTTCAATCGCCTTTCGAAGAAAGGGAAAGGGAACAATTCTGCCTCGCAGCTGGCACAAGGGAAGCCTGCATGTGAGGGATTCCGTGTTCCTTCCAGCTCAGCCGAGCAGATACTCGAGCATGCCAAGATCCACAATAGTAAGTTCACAGCGGATATTGGAGGATCTTTTTAACGCGCGTTACGCCAGCAATCGCCATCTTCAGTCCCTCGGATGGTACTAGATTGCTTGCACCACCATTCCGCCGATATTCATATTGTGATGCTGTAGATGTTGCCGACCTATCCTCAAAGTTTTTAATGTGGAATATTGAGCACCTGATCGCACCCCTTCGGAAGGTCTCGATTGTGGTGGTCGAGTAAGTTACTGTCCCAAAACTTCCTCCAGACATATTTACAACATGGGTTCCAGCAACGAAGCTCATGTCGACGAGATGGCAACGAAGATATCCATCAAATCTCCCTTGAAAGTTGCCGTATGTCACGATCCCACCGACACCGCAGGTTGGGTGGATATGTCGCAAAACCAGATTATCGTTTCCTCTACCAATGCAAGTAGGGTTGATCCAGTTTTCGTGGCAAACATTCACGACATTTGGTCCCCAGACGCTACTGGATCGCCTCACTCGAGGGATCTTCACGATGTCGCAACTGCTTGCCCTCGTGATAATCGATGCTCAAACGGTGTTGCGAACGGGGTCTGCTTTGACTAATGTCCTGAAGCGGTTTTACCAGAGTACGAGTGCACTCGCGAGGCCCAGAGTTCTTGCGTTCAGTTCGCCAGTCGCTAATTCTGACGCCGAAAAGATGGAACGGTTGCTCGATGCCAAGGTCGCTCTTCCTTTCGCGCAGAAACTACGCCCTACAGAGGTTGTCATCCAATACGAACCTGCCCATGCAAACTCAGATACCGGGCTAACGCAGCAAGTCCGTGAGCTTGATGTTGGTGAATTAATATGCCGCAACTTGTTCAGGGATGCACACTACGCTTTGAATGAACTGGGCCCATGCGCCAGTGACCTGGTTTGGCGTCGCGCAACGAAGGAAGCTGAAACAATTCCAGAGTACGACCATGATCCTATGGTGAATGCAGAAAATGATATTCGGGAGCTCATCAAGAACTGGGTATTTTCAATGCCAAATGCAAATCCCTCTTCACGGGGTTTCAATGTCACCCCAAAGTTCTCCAAGTTAATCCAAGTCTTGAAGGCATGTCGGCCTTATGGAAATTATTTCCGTGGTATTATATTTGGTAATATTTCCCGGCGTTCTGACGGCTTTCTGTCGTTCATTACCGTGCAGTACAACGAACATCAGTTGCGAACGTTATGGCTGACCTGCTGCGTACCATAAACGACGACCTGGGTTTCTTGCGTCCTTTCGCCTTGACCGGTGAACTCCCGATAATTGATATTCACAACCAGGCATGTTCCTTCCTTGTCTTGCACTTGCACTGCCTCACTCGTAGTCCAGCTGGACGTCTGGCAGAGCTTCGACACTGGGAAGTATAACCTTCTAGTCTTGACAAAATCGCTAGAGGATCTGGATCTTCCTCCCTCCTCCCTCGTTGTAAGGTTAGTTCTCAACCTAGAGCTCCCCGAGTTCTACGATCCTTCTGATCTTCGACAGATATAATGCATTCGAGAGCCAGCTATCCTATGCATACGCATGCGCTCGCACATGTCGGCCCCTCGGCCGTCTTATTCACATGGTAGAGAATGGGAACGATGTACATCGTCGCATTCTATCACAATTCTGCGAAGGAGCGTTCAGCGATCGGTGGATAGATATCGTCATTAACAATGGAGGTGTTTCGATCCCACCCATACCCCTCACAGAAACTCGGCATCCTTCCCGAGCTGATGACGAAGATGATTTGAGGGCAGAGCCATACATCGAGGATCCATCGACTGGAGGTCGGTTGTATGAGCAGGATGCTATTACTGCCCTCTATCGTCTTACTGCAAACTTGCAGAAAGCCAATTCCTCTGGAAAACCCTTGTTGATCACTAAAGAGGACGCTGGCCCACAGAAAACGCGTAAATGGACTTGTACTGTGGTGCTGCCCCCCGGTCTGCCCTTCGAATACGTTACCGGGTCCGTTCGCCTGACCCCTGCTCACGCTCGCCGGTCAGCCGCGTACGATACTTGCGTGCAACTATTTGAACATGGCGCATTTGATCATAGTCTATTCCCTGCCCCACAGCGTTTTGAACCTACTACGGGCGATTCAAAAGCTCTCGCCGCAGACAAAGTCTCGGGAAACCGTTGTTATCCTCGCAAGCGGACCCAATTCTGGACGAACTCCATTCGTCTTTCGGGACGTCGTTTATTTCCCTTTGTCGTGTGCGTAGAGGGACAAAATGCAGACTACGCTCCAATCCTTATCCTGACACGACAACCACTACCACACATACCTCCCTTTCGTCTCTTCTTCTCAGGCATGTCGGAAACGATCCGGAACTTCCGCGGAACCCCTCTTCTGGTGGACGAACAGCGCCTGGAAGTCCTTCGCCTGTTCACTCTAAGGATTTGTAGAGCAATCTCGAACAAACCATTCAGTTGTCCTTTGGAGAAGATGGCGTACATGTTCGCACCACTGAAACTTCCTGAACAAAGTAATTGTCAGTCCGTTGATTTCTGTCACCTACTGGACTACATACCGTGGGATATCGTTGAACTTGCTGGCAAAGAATGGATGGTTAGATTTGACTTGGATGAGCTCCGTTCATCGCCGGAAGGCGTGCATGACATGGTCATACAAGATCGCCTGGTCGAGTTTACACGTCGATACTATGCTACGCATCTCAGACGAGACTTGACTCCCTTGAGCAAACCTGAAGACAGTCCAGTATGTGGAATAAACTATCATTATGATCAGTAGTGCTCATAATTCCCCCGAAGCGAGAGACGGAGTATGCGAACTTGGTTGAATATTGCAAAGCACGGCGGAAAGGCTTCGAAGGTCTCCTGGATTACACCCAGCCACTCATTGAGGTGTCCAAAGCTGCTGCGGCCGGAAATCACCTCAATCCAAGCTTCGGGCCTTTCACGGAACCGGTTAAGGCAGCCGTCAAATGTATGCGTGATCCCAGCCCTGACGGCGTCGGGATGCTGACATTCTGCCAGATGTAATTCCGGAGCTGAGCGCCAAGTTTACCATTCCTGCAAGGTGACAAACTCAATTTTTCCAGCTATGTTCCGCTCCTGATTATTGACGTTATCGAACAGCACCTTTCGAACAGCACTTCTTCTACCTTCCATCACAAGAAGGATAGAAGACTTCTTGATTGTTCATGACCTCAATGCCAGTTTATTCGATTATTCACTCCACGAGGACCTCTTACTGGCTGCCATCTCCGCACCTTCCGCAGGTTTCGAAGTGGATTACGAACGGCTGGAACTCTTTGGTTCGACACCAATCGCACCACCTTCCTGGCGACAAGCTCATCTCTATTTTAGGCGATTCATTTCTCAAATATCTTGCATCAGCCTATGTTTTCGTCACGAATCCAGCACAACACGAGGGGGCCCTGCACGCCGCACGTCAACGCATCATCAGTAATAAAGTGTTGATGCAAAGCGCTGACCGAATCGGTCTACCTCCATATGTCCAGAGTAAACCCTTCAGTCACAAGTTATGGAATCCGCCAAATTTCTCCGTTGACCCTTTACCCTCGTCAAATAATACAGAGTCTGCAGGCAGCGGAAATGAAGGCAGTGTCATGGTGGAAATCTCTTATGCCAACAAATCAGCCAGCCACAATGAACCCGAGCTTCCGGGTAGTTCTGAAAGTGCCGATCCACAAATAAGGGGGGGAAAGAAACCACAAGATGAAAATGCGACACATTGGCTAGGTGACAAGGTATTGAATGGGCATGCCGACCGGAAATACGTTGACACCATTGTTCGAATTTTCTAGACGATCGCCGATGTTGCAGAAGCCATTATTGGAGCAGCGTACCTTTCAGGGGGACAGGATAACGCACTCCAGGCTGCAAAAGCATTGCAAGTGCCCATTCCCCTCACCCAGCAGTGGCATGATTTCCGCCGGAAGGCACTTGTGCCCCCTTCTATCGTCACTAGGCCGCTTCGCCAGGGTACGACAGATGCAGTCGAGACAATCATCGGATATAGGTTTCGCCACCCCCATCTTCTAGCACAAGCACTGGTGAGTAGACCGTCCCATTGACGTTCTTCTATGTGTAGCTTTACATGAACTTTCAGACTCATGCATCAATTGAGGGCTACGACACCACTGGCTACGAAAGATTAGAATTTCTCGGGGATGCAATTCTTGACTTCAGTAAGTCTTTACTATTCGTGGTACTCTTCTCCTCTCTCATGCCGATGGGTGCTAGTGGTTGTCCGACACATATTCAGTCACAATAAAAAATTGTCACCGGGAGCAATGACAATGTTGAAGGTCGGCACGGATCGCCAGCGTCGATTGATCATGAAAGCTTACGAACAGGTTCGCAGGGGGCTATGGTTTCTAATTCAGCACTTGCTGCCGTCTGTGTGTCGTGCGGTTTGCATAAACATCTTCACTTCGACTCTTACCCCCTCGCGACTGCCTTTGAAACCTATGTACGGCAGCTGGAATTGAAAGAACAACAAGAAATAAAGGCAGCCACACAGGAGGACAGAAATCCTGGGCAGTATTGGCTCGACGTTGAACCTCCCAAGGTAATTTGACGAAACTCAAAATCGAGTCTAGGATAACGAACTGAGTTTACGCTAGGCGCTTTCAGACATCGTGGAATCTATAATTGGGGCCATCTACGTCTCGGATGGGTTCACATCAAATGGTGCAGAGGCATTTTTTAACAGAGTACTGAAACCGTTCTACGACCGACACATCACATTGAAAACATTATCTCATCACCCAACAAAAATTCTCTTCGAGCTACTGCAGTCACATGGCTGTCAGAAGTTCGAACTCGTGAAGGAGCGATGTAATTCAACGCAAGAAGCACGCTGTGATTGTAAGGGAGCAAGCAGCATGTCGGGCATAGTACTTACTACCCATCTTTTAGGCGTCATTCATCAGATCACTTTAGCCAGTGCCGTAGGCGGAACAGTACAGGCAGCGGGACGTGCGGCATCCATGCTTGCACTAGACGCTCTGCAAGGTGACCCAGGGTTCTTGTCAAGGACGTGTGACTGTCGGGGAAGGTTGCAATCACACAAAGCGCGCCAAGTGCTCGTCGACCAAATGGTTGCGGTGGAGACAGCGGAAGAGAATACAATCTCAGCACCGGCCCAATGATGTATTGACCATTTGAATTCATGAGGTACTCGCACTGCCGAACAAATGTAATGTGCAAGATTGGAAGTGAAAGGAAATTGTATTGCGATCGTCTAATCCTCAGAAACAGTATATTAAGCACTTCCAGATTTCTTCCTGGAAGGAGTGGAGCTGAACACATCATATGATTGTCGATGGAGGGTGAGATGCTCACAGTTGGAATGCGGAGGCGGCAAAAGGGATGCTGAAGCCCGAAAGAAGGAATAGGGAAAGCTTTACGCCAAAAGCTGCGCGCTTTTTTCCCGGGAACGCAAAGGGCAGATGCTGGACAAGATTCGTTTGGTGAGCGTGAAATTTCGAGAAAGTTCAACGACACATACATGATATTCCCCATGGCCGTGAACATACCGTGCTGGAGCAGCAACGCGCACGCGTGCGACTTGGGAACGCAGACTTTGTGATGCAAGAGGGAACATGATGATGACAGTTGTTAATCAAAGTGAAATGGCAGTTTCGAGGGCGTTGTAGAGGGTGTGAGAAAAATTCGGGTGTTTGCGCCTCAAGCATGGGAGCAAGCAACAGGCTCTCAACCAAAAAGACACCCGGTAACGCGAGATATCATAGTTATCGGTATCAGATATTCAAGAAATTGCCAGGGCATGTGTATGACACTCCTGTGAATGTAATTTACCTCTGCGGAAGAATGGTAACATCGTATGTGTTCTGTTGGACGGTCACTGTGATACGCCACTGGATATCTATCCCAGTAAAAAAGTGTGTTGATGCTATGTGCAGCGTTGGTGAGACTAAGGACGAGAGTCAATTTGATTGATCTGAAGACCATGTTCCCAATGGTGTGAAGCTCGAGTTTTAACTTACTTGGACTTGCCGTGGTTGCGCGCCGATAACGAGCTACTTATCTCATCTATAAATGATAGTGCACTCACAGCTTCAAAGATCTCTACTCAAGCGCTTCATTCCTCGTCTGCCTCCTTCATAATGGCCCAAACCGCAAAGATTCTGATCCCCGCGACAAAGCGCGAGATTGAAGTACCCACAGGACTCTTCATCAATAACGAGTTCGTTCCCTCTGCAGACTCCAACGAGCTTATCCAGTATGCTTGTTTCTCATCAAAACTTTATCGCCTCGAACTCAAGATAATGATAGTGCATTCAATCCAGCGACTGAAGATGTGATTTGCTCTGTCGTCGCAGGTAGCCTCTTGCTCACTCAGTCTCCCAGTGACCTACTGATCCGAGTCGTCCCCTTGTAAATAACTCAAGGGTCTGAGAAAGACATCGATATCGCCGTCGCGGCTGCTCGCACAGCTTTCAACACAACCTGGGGCAAGAATGTCACGGGTTTTGAGCGATCCCGCCTGCTGAACAAGCTCGCTGACCTCATGGAAAGAGATCAGCAAGAACTCGCAGAGGTTGAGAGTGTGAACAACGGGAAACCAGTTAAGATCGCCAGGTAAGATAAAAGAAATACGTCCGAGATTCGTAAACTCACTAAAAAATTTGGCAGGGACTTCGACATTGGTGACAGTATTCAGTGTCTGCGTTATTACGCTGGATGGGCAGACAAGATTCTTGGCCAGGTGAACCTTGTATTCCACGCTCAAGTTCCCTCTTCTCAGTTCATCTTGTCCATACACTTTCCAGACGATAGAAGTCGACAACAGAACGAAGCTTGCATTCACCAGACATGACCCAATCGGTGTCTGTGGACAAATGTGAGCAGATATCCTTCTTCGCCTGCATGCTGACCTCAGATCAAATGCTGTGCAGTATTCCTTGGAACTACCCAATCAACATGTGGTAACACCATTTCGTGCACTTTGCGGGAATCCAATAATCATGCAACGCGTATCAGGGCATGGAAAGTCGCGCCCGCACTCGCCTGCGGCTGTACAATTGTCATGAAACCTTCTGAATTAACACCTCTTACAGCGCTCATGCTCTCCAAGCTAATTGCTGAGGCTGGGTAACGGCGCCAGAAGCCTGTTGTTATTACATTACTCATTCATGGTCACGGACAGATTCCCGCCTGGCGTGGTAAACACGATCCCCTCCTTAGGGTCTATTGGTGGAGCTGCACTTTCTGCGCACAAGGATGTAGATAAAGTGGCGTTTACTGGGTCTACTGTAACAGGCCGTAAGATCATGGAAGCCGCGGCAAAGAGCAATCTGAAGAAGGTTGGTTACATGCCACTCCCGCGAGGCGATAAACGTCGATGCAGTGCGTTCAAAATGTGCTAAACAGGTATCGCTGGAGCTCGGAGGGAAGTCCCCGCACCTTGTTTTCGAGTCCGCAGATCTCGACCAGGCCGCCAACTGGGCGTGTTTGGGCATTCTTTACAACACAGGACAAGATTGCACAGCAGGGTCACGTTTGTATGTGCAAGATTCCATCTACGACAAGTTCGTTGCCTTGCTGGTGGTGAAAGCGAAAGAGCTCGTGATCGGCGACGGATTTGATGAAAAAAGTGGAGGTGGCCCTGTTGTTAGTCCATTTCGCCTAATCTCCTGCTGGCTTGAACGTAACTTAACATCATGTAGGTATCTCGGGCTCAATACGACAAGGTCTGGGGCTACATCGAGAACGGTAAAACTCAGGGTGCCAAACTCGTACTCGGTGGCCAGAAACGCCCAGGCAAAGGGTTTTTCGTAGACCCAACTAGTAAGCATTGTTCCGGCCGGGTTCTTTTGGGCCTTGCTGACGACAACTACGCGACAGTATTCACGGACATCAAACAAGACATGAAAATAGTAAGATCTTCTCTGATGCGCTCCGATAAACTCGCTCACACGTGTAATACAGGTCCAGGACGAGGTACTTGCCAAGATGCTGTAGTTAATAGTGTCAGCTGAAACGTACCCTAGATCTTTGGACCCGTGCTGTCAGTTGGCCGGTTCAAGACAGAAGAGGAGGCGATAGCCCTGGCGAACGATACTACGTATGGTCTCGGTGCTGGACTTCACTCTAGTAAGCTGTCCAACACAGCATGCACAAAGCAAGGCGGATCTAACAGACCTACCATAGATGATGCCAATCAGTGCATGCGTGTGTCGTCTGCTTTGGAAGCCGGAACAGTGAGCGGAATCACTCTCCTGAAGCGTTCCGAGTACTGATAGTCTGCTTGAGGTCTGGGTCAACCAGTATAACTTGTTGAACAACAACGTTCCCTTCGGTGGGAAAAAGCAGAGCGGGATAGGTATTTTCTCTTATGATGCAGTGAAAAACCGATCTCATCATTTTCAAAGGCCGCGAGCTAGGAAGTTACGCCCTCGAGGAGTATACCTCTGTGAAGGCTGTTCACTGGAACTTTGGCGAAAAGCTCGACTGGCCGTTGTAATCGTCTTGGAAAGCGAAAGAACTTGTACGGTGATCCGCCTTTGCACCCCATGTGTCCGAATCAAATGTCTTGTGCTATCGATACTAACAACTTCCTGGTGACAAAACGAAATTATTCATTCTTGTCCAAGCAATGTGAATCCAGTCACTGGCTTAGTACTATAAACACAAAAAAGAACATCCTCCGAATCCAAGGCTCTCAAAACGGTAACGCTGCAGGCATGACCACAGCCTGTGTTTTGGCGCCGTGACCAATCACACGAGGGGAATGTGGCCCACACCGATCACGAGAGAAGCAGGTGATATGTTATCCTCCAGGGATGTACATGTCTCGGCCGGCAAGGTTAAAAGTAGATCTGACCAATGCAACCAGGGTGCTGTAACGCAAACATGCCTCCGAAGTCCAGGCACTCGAGATCAAGCTGCTGCGTGAACAATTCAGACGTGGCGGCATTGGAAAAATGGGGGTTTACTAACCGTAAATTATTGGAGATCACCAGCAAGCCGGTTAAAGACATTGCATTGAGAATTCTGACTTTCAGATGCTTCCTTGGACCCGTGGTCGAAATTCATTGTAGGCTGATCGCTGGCATATTGGCTGTTGGACCTGGCGAAGGTCTCAGACTGAGGGGCGGTGTGCATGCAAAAGATCAGACATACGGTTGGAAGTACGGCTGCACAGGGTATTGCCCTATCACAAGTCCTTCAAGGGGAACATTGGATGGCCAGCAAAACAATTCCTGGGTGGGATAATGACCTTGGAAGCTTGGAGAGGCAGCAGAGTTGTAGGACGTTGCATTCCACGAGCCAGGAGTATGCTCCGCCGCCACCAAAGCACCAGATTGACTATTGCCCGCAGGAAAGGGCAAGGTCCATCCGTGAGGGTCGATCGTGAAGTTTGTAGCACTGGCCTGGACAGTGGGAAATAGGCTGCACAGAGTCCTCCGTTTCTCGCATCGGAGACATTGTGTAGAGTGCTCGTCATATTTGCACTGGAATAATGCGTAAATACGTTGGGTCAGATGATGCCTGTGAACGCGAATTTTTGGGACACCTTTTTATGATCCTTGTGACAAGATGCACAAGCCTCTTTTGCTCTTCCCGGACCAGAGTTCATAGTGGTGGGACTGCTCGCCGTTGTAGGAGGAGCAACGCATGTCATGCTTAAATCCTCGAGTTAGGGGAAACAAATTAGATTATCAACGAGACGTACACTCGCGGTGTGGTGTCCGAATGGGGGAAAGCCTTGGAACCGTGTCCAGGGTGAGTGGAATGGATCTTTCAGCGCGAGATGCGATGAAATTTCTCCGCAATAGCAACTTGTAAGGGATTATACTAGCTCCGAAGGGAACTTCGCGGGCTTTGGGTACAATAAGCCTGATGTGAGATGGCTGTACCATGTGTGGACGGTGTCGATGATTGTACAGCAACGCAAACACGTTGCATGCCGCTCCTCGAGATGAGGGTCATATCTTCCGCAAGGACTGGATATTTGGCAGGATAGAGTAGCTTTGGCGCAAAATTGCGAAGTGGACGGACTCCTACCTCATCGCGAGATTTGATAGCACCCCAGGGATCTCATACGTTATGTTACACCTGGGTCAGCACGGCGGTGGGAGTTGGCCTTTGTATTTGGCGTTGATCGCGGCTTCAACGGAAAATAGGAACCAAGTGACTGCTAACTTGAACTTACTATACCAAAACCAAGAACAGCACTGGGCCTCGCGAAACAGGTGCGGATAGGAATCTGACAAAAACCAGTTGAGAAGCTGTCCTCTTCAAGGCTGCTTGGTGCTGAAGCCCAATCAATTATGATTATGGGAAGGCAATCTGATTCGAATCGTTTATGGTCGGTCGCCATGTAGTAATCTTAAATGTTCACTATGTCCATGGGCACATACAGCGTGCCTTAGCGCTCCCATCAGGAACGGGACCTTCCTGCAGGAGCAGAAACACGGGTGTTAAATAGTGAAAACCAAACACAAAACACGAATGTCAGTCAGGGAATCGGTGGAGGAAGTCATAAAGAGATGTCGCAAAAGGTAGCATAGTATATAAGAAAAGCGGATGAAGAATTTCCGACACGGTCAATCCGATGCACACATGGCCTTGGGAATTCATTACTTAGAGTCCTCATGAGAACGCGACGGGCCAACATCTTCTCGCTTGTTTTCAAAGACATTTACGTTATCGGAGTCTTCCAGGCAGTTTCTGTGGTTCAATGGATGAGACAAAGTAGCCACGAAAATACAAACGACCTACAAGCCCAGGGTAGTTTCCCAGCTTGCAGCTGGGATGACAAAATTAGGCATCTGCATGGTGTGAGACCTATAGGTAGTCATGAGGGTAGGAGATATGGGAGAGCCGAGTTAACTGACAGGCCTCGTCCATAGTAGTTATAGTCTGGAATGCTGCGCGCTTGGGTGATGCTCGGCCTGTATCAAAAGACTCTCGAGAGGGGAGAAACCTATGAAATAAGATGGCTCACAAGCTTCCCCCGTGACCACTAGTACCTGGTGCAAGCTGCCAATCGCCTGACATGTATGGCCTGAAAAATGACCCTTAAAACTGCGAATCATCGGTGAATATGATGATAAACTTGCCAGTTTATTTCTTGCATAGGTATGACAGGGAGTCGATCTTGTCCCTCTCCCGAATAGGTCAGCGGGGCGCCACCGTAGCTACCCATCGGTGCCTGACTTGCTACAGACCATTGTAGCATTTGTGTAACATCTTGAGCGCTAGGTGTGGTGCTTGACATAGTGTGCGACTGTGCAGCGTTATGTGGCATTGCTCCAAGGCCCCGAGCGTTGGGGCCAGGACTCGGGTTTTGTGATGGAGCTGTTCGGACCAAACTGCAGTGCAGTCCCCTCGACACACAATACCGGCACGGCCGATCTTTCTTGCCGTACTCAACAGAAATGCACTATTTACGCGTAAGAACGACATTGGGTGGACGTGAAAACGCTCACTCACCCGGGTCTTGGCCGTCCTGCAGTGAGCGCATGCTACGTCGGCACGAGCTCTTCTCCCAGCTGGGTTGTGAGTACGTTGTAGAGTACGATCCGGAGCCATGTAGGAGGCGAGGGCAGGATGATTAGCACAGTGCAGAGGGTCCCCATTTAAATCCTGCAAAATCTAAAAGTCACCGTCATTTCTTACCTTGTGCAAAATCCGGACACAAGTCCTGAGGGAACCTTCGTGCAGCATGAATCAGTTTCTTGATGACTGCATCAGAAGCTCGCAGATTAATCTGGCATATTCCGTCGAGATGATCTGAATGAGGATCACGAGGATCAAAACCCTGCTCAAATTTGCCCCGTACAACTCGAGGAGCAGATCAAAATTAATGAAATAGCGCAAGAAGACGAGCGTGAACCTCACGATAATGAGAATATGAATATGTGAATGAAAGGGGTGACGGCTGACCCATTACGGTGGGTGACGAATCAATGAAGCTGGCCGGTTCTTCTGGTTCATGATCAGCACTTGCCCGACTCAAGGTTCCGTGCAACATTTCCTCCATTCATCAGCGTGCCTAACTCAAGCGGAACAGCAGAAGACCTGTCATGCACGGCATTGAACTCGTGAAGCTCCCGAAAATGTCAGTCCAACCGTCCCGCATGAAATGTAGAACTTCTCAGCGGTGAATGCGATTGGGTAAAGCAGTGCAGAGTAAAACGCACGTAAAATACAGGACATGTTCACAGAGCCAGATAATCTTTCACTTCTTCTTCGGTTAACTTACGGAAAGTAGGTCGCGGGCGCCCGGTTTCCCCCCCTTCCTTTCCAGCCTCGAGTTCTTCCGTTGTCGGTACTGTGACCACCCCGATCTCAATGGTCTTCTCCGTCATTTGCCCTTCAAACCCTTCCTTCAGGGTGAGGAGGGCTGTGTGAATTGCGTCCTCCAGGCTAATGTCGTCGTTGTATCTTTACGTTAAATGGACCATTAGTGTGATGTAATGAGTCAACATGCATGAAACTTACCGCTTTTCCAAGAAAGTCTTCGCATTGACCATATTCTTGCCTATCGCACTGGCCTTCCAGGCCCAAAAGGACCCTGATGGGTCGACTTGATACAGACTAGGTCCGCGATGGATATCCCACCCCGCGACAAGTAACGACACGCCGAACGGACGCACACCTCTATGAAAAAAATGTGGAGGCCTCAGCAAGCGAGCCACGCGCAGGAATTTTTCCATACCCAGACTGCGTGGCCTGCTGCATGACGGTGGCGATCGCTTGAGTCAAAACTTTCGTGGGCGGGTACTCCCCATACACCTTCCAATATGCCTGTGCACTCTTGCGCGCACGCGCGATGAGGATACGAAAATCGGGACCCATTCCGGAATACACAATTCCAATGTTAGGACAGACCACTGCCACCTTCTCGATCATTGAATCGTCTATAAGTATGGACGAAGACTTCTTCTCTGTAGCGATGACGATGCCATTTGACGCTGCAGATAATGAGTACCCGTTATGCGGATATTGAAACCATCATGATACCTTTGATCCCAAGACTTGTGGTTCCTTGTGAAACGGCGGCCAAAGCGTGTTCGATCTGCACAAGCTTTCCGCTCGGCGAAAATACAGTCAAGGAGTAGCTAGTGGGATAAGTGAGACATGAAGACAGGTTTACGTGTGGAGGCCATACCTGTAAGCGCCGCCATCTGCACTAGCCATTGTTAGTGTCTTGAAAGAAAAAGAAAACAAGTGACAGATTTGAGGAGCGATTACGATGACTAGTAATCTCCAGTCATGGAGTACGCGCGTCGGCACGCGCGTCTTTGTTGGCACTTGTTGGGCAAAAGCTTCTGAATCAAACACCTGCAAACACCGTTTCGCGATTGACACCGCCACACATAAGTAAGGACAGGGGTACACCTTTGAATGCATGCAATTCATTGACCAGACAGAGCCGTCGTACAGGATATAAATTTACAATTACTTCTTATACACATCTCAGTATTCAATCCACAAGGGGCGTTGTCCTCAAGTAAGGTTGCTGAAATGACATGCATTAACCCTGTGTCCCTTGCAGATAAAGTACACGCACCTTGTGGAAAGTGACTTGAGGGAAAAGCGTCTTCGCCTCATCGTTTTTAACAGCGGGGTGCACGATTACATCGTCGCCTTTCTTCCAGTTCACAGGAGTTGTCACTCTATACTTGTCGCCGAGTTGCAAAGCTGTAGTTGGAGTATCGTTAGAGCAGTAAATTGAGTTTAGACACTTCCAATCTCACAGTCAATCACACTACACAACGCAAATTTAATGCGCCATATTCAACGAAAAGTGCTGTGGAGCTCACCGAATAATCTCGTCAAAGTTCCTTCCAGTTGCAGCCGGATACGCGATCGTCAAACGGATAACTTTCTTGGGGTCGATGACAAAGACAGTTCGGATCTACGATGCACAAGACATAAGCGAGCTGTTCCTCAAGCTTGACCAGCACTCACCGTGAATGGAAGACCCTTGTCGTCACGGTTTGTAGCATCCTGCTCGTCGAGCATGTCGTACAACGTAGAGATCTTTCTGTCCGCGTCGGCGATCTGGTTCACTCTTGTGAGTGCCAGGCTAACATACAGAAAGCACTGAGAGCATTACGATAGGGAATTTGACATCAGTGGGGCCGTACTTGGAGCCGTATTCATTGATATCTTGCACCCACGCCTTGTGGTCTTCAAGACCGTTGGCAGAGATGCCAATGACCTTGACATTGCGCTTTGCAAAGTCATCTGCACGACGAGCAACCTCGCCCAGCTCGGTGGTACAGACAGGGGTGAAATCTCCGGGATGGGAGAACAAGACAGCCTCAATGGGGGTATTTTAGGCCAGGGCGATGATCAACCTTGAAACATGCTACATACCCATGAATCTCCGATCCATTCATGAAAGCTGATTGGCCCAACTGTGGTTTCAGCAAGGAAATCTGGGGCAATGTTACCAAGACGGAGCGAAGGCATTATGATCTAAGAGGGTAAAGCAGAAGAGATACGGAAATGATGTGATTGTTGCAGGACCCTTTTATCTGCCAACATAAGATGCAGATAATCAGACACAGATGATGATTAATTATTGCGCCTTTATTTCTCACGACTCAACCTGGCTTTGATTCTGCTTGAACGTAATATCGGGCACTAATGTTACGATTGATTGTGCAATCTCCTCGTAATCTCGTCCAAAAAAAAAAAACGAAGGTTCGGGGTCATCCGTTCTCGTGCCTAGTAGAAGGCAACCGCATGTAAGATGCTGTGTGGGTGGCGCTCCTGCTGCACTTGCAGTATCCTATCGATATCCTCGTCAATGTCCTGGGACGCCTCGATCTACATACCTCGATGAATACGTGATCCCTGTAAGATTAACCGACGCACTGTTGCAGCCAAATCCAGCATCGCCTTTCCAGCAATGAGTGCTTCCTCGTGGTTGTCCTTGATTTCGATATTAATGATGTGCACGGGCTTATTAAAATCGCCGCCCCGCCCGAGGAGGTCTGTGTGTTCATAAGCTCAATACAACAAACTCATGTTCCGGATCATCTCACCGTCACATACGGCGTCGAAGCAGCGCTCCTCACATGTGATAACCACATCAGCGATGGTCCTACTCTCTTGCCAACGTTCTGGAGCTAATTTAATCCTCCGATTACGGTCCAGCATTTGCAGAAGACCATTTGCAGTATACCTTGTGTCTGTAAGACCAAATATGAAAAGTTCATGTTGTAACTCTAACTCACAGATGCGGATCCTTTGACTGGAGTTCTTCATATATTGTATTGTATGGCGTACCAAACGAGTAAATATTCGGTTTATCTATTGAGGGACCAGGAAGGCGAACAGCAGAACCTGTGCCGTAGGAGATAACTCTATAACCTGCTTTTCTGAATATGAAGTTAGCAAGCCCTAATGTCATTGCGTATGGGGTATTACACACTGAAGGACGTGATGCCCCTCCATAGAACGATTCTAAAAGGCATCAGAGTCCGTGTCACCGAAGCAGCGCTCATTAATACCTGATTGCTGGCGCAGACAACGCAGAATAGCGGCCGGGTTTTGTAAATGGATGTCGCAGATGCATTATTGCCGGAAGGCGCTGCAACATCGACACTCATGTTTGAGGACGCAGATCTGTAGGGTACTTGCTGTAGAGTTGTCTGTGAAGAGGTTGCGTATGAATCAGTGGATGACCATGGCGCTGAATGGTGCAGTTGCTGCTGTTGTTGTTGTTGTGGTGGTGGTGGTGGTGCAGGAGATCCTGAAGGAACTCTTTGCAGATGTGGATTAGCACGTGTTAGACGAGGATCGCGGGCTCGGCGAGGGTCCATGAAACACTGTTGAGAACGAGATGGTTCCGTAAGTCAAACTATCTTAAAAACTCCGTGGTTCGAGAGTGCCACAATCAGCAGTATCTAGAACATTTGTGGTCTTCAACTCGACCCAGCGAACATTGAGAACACAGGTCGATAGAGTTTCCACTCTGAATCATCACCGTGGATGAAAAAAGATAGGAGAGAACAACATACCTAGACAGATTAGAAAACGAGTGAGTTGGTCAGACGAAGGCCTGGCGAGTGCGTTCTAGGAACGACAGACAGATAGTACTGATGGTGGTCTTGAAGTTGGGTCCTTCGCTGGTGCCAGAGCGCGAACACAACAACCCCAAATATTACACCCTCGTTATAATCACACAATCATTCTCCCAGCTGCTCAGCCGTCCTTTATCAGCAAGATTGTCGGAATAATTCATTGTTATCACTACAATTGTACCATGGTGTACGTTTCAGGTCTAGGGTATCTCTTCGAGGGTATTGAAAGCTCCATCCAGACTACCAGCAATCGCAGACAGGATATCGTCTTACCGGTCTCCCACAGAAGACGATATCCTCTTGGTTAAGCGCACAGTTGCTTACGATGAGCAAGCCATATCTACCTTGGACTCAGAAATCAATGTGATTGTGGTGCATTTGGAGCAGGTTTGTTTGCGCAAGAGGCAGCACCTGGAATATTCGTCAGTACTGGTCATTGATCACGCTTGCACGGCGTATCCCCCCCGAAGTCTTCGCTACCATTTTGGAACTTTGCGCTGAGAGTGGCTGGACCCGTGCTCCTCTAGTTGCATCGCATGTTTGCTCTGCTTGGAGGACGGCAACGGAGTATCCGCGTATCTGGTCTTATCTTTACATCGATTGGGGCCTTGGGAATCCCTTGGCAAAGCCACAACTTTGGCTGTCCAAAGTGTATCAATCCCCGCTTCACATCACCCTCAACGTTCCCGCCTATGCACTGTCGGTGGGTGATGTCCTTTCTGCCCTGTTTGAGCGTTCCGTTCAATGGAAGAGCGTCACTATTCGGACCCATGGCTCCGTCCAGCTAAACCATATCCTGTCCCTCATGTGTCACCCGTTCCCTCAGTTGCGGCAGCTTGACTGCCTAACTCACCTGGACACTTCGGCAGGAGACCTTATTAACTTCTCTATTCTCCACAATGCTCCTTCATTGAATCGGCTCAAGATAGAGCAACCCAACCTACCCTGCTGGAGCATAACTTGACGAACCTGCATCTCGTTTTGACCACCGCGGGATTCATCCCGAACCTTGTGACTGCCTCGAGATGGACCGCCATGCTTGCGAATCTCTTAGCACTGAATATCTGGCTCTGGAACTCTCTGATGTCTCGGGGTATCGTTACGAGCGTGATACTGTGCATGATGTGGAACTTCCTCAACTTGAGTATTTGACGCTCACGATCTCTCCCGAGCTCCTCGAGGTTTTCGATATCATGCGTGCCCCGGTACTTCAAAGGCTCCTGCTTCGCTGTTCGCCAGGACACCAACACGCTTCCTCTGGCCCTCTCATTCGCCGTTTTCGGGAGTCATCGCCTCGCGTAGAGTTGTTAGAGCTATACGATGTAGATTTACCGCGGGAGGAGCTGGAACAATGTTTCACTTTATTACCCCATCTTGAGGAACTTCGTTCACACGACTGCGATATTTCAGACGAAGAACTGCAGCTACTATGAACTGTCTGCACGTGAAGGAGAAGGACGTTCTCGATATCGCGGAATTCACTACTTGTAGACTTATGATGAGAACTGTGGACGACTTTTGCCGTAAGTTCATCTGGTTTCATGACTTTCTATCGACTGACAGGGTGCACACTGCAGGTAGCAGAGGCTGTTGTGTCAACGAAAGATACAGGCAGCGCATGCGTCTTCGTCATGGCATTATTTACGGAGAGAAAACCCTGTCCAGGATCATTCTTTGACGGAGACATAGATTTATAGCTGGCTCGAAACATTGCTGAAGAAAACTAGTAAGAATAACATGCAACCTGTAAATGACCTATGTGTCAACCTGAAGCAGGGTAAAAATGGGTTTGCTTGTCAGTCGCAAACTATGGCAAACGGTGGTAAAATGGACACCATCCACCTCAAACAAGGACTACAGTCATTCTTCCACGACCAGAACATAATCCTTGTCCATTGAGGTGTATTACAAGGGACAAAGTCATCAGGTTCTCGGTGGTTGGTGTGAAAGAGACGAGACGCAGAGCTTCCTTCGTCACATGAGTACGTGTCACGTGGCAACCATTTCATTTCATCACCGTTGCAGCATTGCTCACTACTATACCACTACTTAGTAGGCTTTCTTGCCGCACTTGAGTTTGTTCACAAGCATCATGGGATACATTAACCGTACCGTAGACTTCCGGGAAGCGTTGAAGTCGAAGCAAAGTACCACCCCTCCTCCCAAGCGACCAAAGCTGACGGCTGATGCCGACTCGAAGGATACCTTCGGGAAACAATACCTCGAAGAGGCTTACACCATAGTACGTCCGGCTCCTTGAGTTCGTGGACTAGTACTAGACATGACCTCTCCAGCTGAACCACATAAACACGCTCACGCGGATGCTAGCCAATGTTCGCCGGCCGTACCTCAGCATGGATTTACACGCAAGCCCTCTTGTGCGACAAGGTTCTCGGAACCTTGACCTGAATGACTCTCAGCAGTTGTGGTCTGAAGTTAGATACCTCTCCAACGAGGAGAGGGACCAGATCGACCTCCAGGCTCGTGTCATACTCACCCGCTGTGCGGACAGAGTTAAGGAAATGGAGGCGCTCGAAAAGCGTGCGGTTTGTTGTTGTGTCCTTGAGCAGGAATGGATGCTAATTTCTCTCAACTTGAACAGGGCGTGCGGAGCTAGCAGCAAGCAGCGTGAATCCACTCGCACGATTTCTTCCAACGAGATTGGTGCATGGTGATTCAACCATGCTCTCAGAGTATATGGCTGCCCATCACTCTAGCATGACGTGGTACCTCAATCGACGTTTGACTGAGGCAAGCCAAAATCAAAAGGAGCTGCAAGAAGAACGCGTAAAGCGGCAACTGGAACGAACACGCACGCTGGGTTCTAGCGCTGCGCGCGAGGCTATGACAATAGGTTCAAGGGGTATCGTGCAAGAAAGGCAATTTACCAGTGACAGCTGGCTCGGAGGTGCTTCCTCTGCGATTGTCTCCGGCATTGCTGCTACCATTGGTTCCTCTTCGAATCGACCCGCCGCCACCTCCAAATCACTCGGACCAACCACATCCACAGAGGATACAGAAGACGACGAGGAAGAGATAGAACTGACTCAATCGCAAATACTCCAATTTGAAGCAGAGAACGCGAACATTTTACGATCGGTTCAGGATACACTAGAGTCAGTACAACAAGCAGAGGCACGACTGATGGACATCAGTAATCTGCAAATGGAGCTCGTCACGCATCTCACGCGACAGACAGAGCTGACTGATCAGCTCTACGAAGATGCAATAGCAACCACCTCCACGGTCGAGAAGGGTAATGTACAACTCAGAGAGGCGAGGCGAAGGGCGAAGGACAGTAGAATA
Organism: Gyrodon lividus; assembly: GCA_014904945.1. Taxonomy (NCBI): domain Eukaryota; kingdom Fungi; phylum Basidiomycota; class Agaricomycetes; order Boletales; family Gyrodontaceae; genus Gyrodon; species Gyrodon lividus. The sequence goes on along the minus strand of MU127421.1, from coordinate 64,102 downwards.
TTCATTCTCATATTTCTCATAGGAGCTAGCTTGTCGTTGCTCTTCCTACATTTTTACTAGAGACTTCTAGATGACATTCGCTAAGCGATACCTAATCCAGTCGCTTGAGGTGCACACTGTAATTCTATTACGAGCGGTGGCGCATGGGTAAAAGTACGGAATGCGTGATGTAGTCCAAAGTTCTATGTTAGATCTGTCCATCTATCCAGCTAGGGGTGTGTAAGGAGGGGAGCTCCTTCAACGTCTTCGAGTGCTTCCGCAGCGAACTCATCGGTTGCTGACGAACTCTCGTGCAGCACTTTAATCTCATTTTGCATGAAGTAGTAGACCACCCTGATGAAAGTTAGCCGGCAGCAAATGAAACAAGGGAAGGTCGTACGAGCTGGCGATGATCGATGTCACAATGCCTCCTACAATCAGCAGACCATTGATGACCTTAGTTGCTAGTGAGGTGAAGGTGAGGTCAGCAGTGTGCACAGGGAAAGATACCATACAGGTGTCCATATGGCTTCTCTGTTCGCCGTCAGAGAAGCTCGAGATGCGTGAGCCCACAAAAACATAGACCAAGACGCGAGGAAGCACAAAGAGTGTAGCGAGTATGAATTGGATCAGGGAAACAGATTCAATGCTCTGCGCCAGACACGTGAGGCACGGCTATTATCAAGATGTTACCACTTACGGCGAATAGTGAATTGGAGTATACCCACGGTGGAAACGATGAAATGCGGATGAGGATGATAAGGGGCAGCCCTCTTGCACGCTGCTCGATGCATTTGATATAGAGCGGTGTAAAAGTACAAAAAGCACAAAAGTACGAACGATGACGGCTTCTAGGGCCTGCCATTTCTCATTGGTTACTGTCCATCTGCGCAGACGATTGCTAAAAAGAAAGCGTAAAAGCACGAAGACGATGGCCGAGCCGCCAACAGTGGAGATTGCCGCGGGAATGAATCCTCGCATACCATAGGTGAAGCCACAGAGATTCATGAGGGTTGTATGGCCAATGAAAGGAGGGAATGAAAGGAGGACTAGATGTATTGAGCAGGAAGCAAGGAAAGGTGATATGGAACAACGTACCAACGGCAGCCATGAGAATGAAGGAACCATAAGGAAGGCGGCGAATTCCCTGGGCGAGATCATACATGAACTGAGCAATGCGACTTGGAGTGACTAAAACGATGAAAGTAATGAGGCATGCGTAAAAGAACAATATGAAACATATGGCAGCCTAATTTTTTTTGGATTATCATGAGATGCATTGGGGAAAGGGTGTTGCTGACCTTTCCGAAGAGGCTCAGCTTCTGGTACCTCGAGGAGGCCCAGCTGAGAAGTTTGTGCAAGGGAATTTTGAGGGACATGCTGTGCGAGATGGCACAGTGGTGTTGCACCTTTTCTGTAGCCTTGGGGGAGCAAACAAGTGCTCAAGCCGACTGAAAAATACCCGCGGTTGGCAAAGGGAAATGGTGAACGAGGTATCTAGTTTGATATGACGTCAGCAAACAAACACGTGACTTGTCCGTAAATGAAACACAGCCACTATGGGAAAAACGCTTTCAAGTGATGGTGTTACATATCAAGTAAAATTATTTAATATTATAGGTTCAAAGCAAGTTCAGTACGTCAAACAAACACGACTCAAAGGTTGGCAAAAAAAATCTGATTTCTAGTTGATCACACTGCGGGTTGATGGAAAAGTTTTCTGCGTTTAGAGTAAGCTGTCTAAAATATCTAATTACTTTAATCTTCTCACTTCTCTGGTAGGATCCTGGAACAGGAATACAGGTTAGTCTCCTCTATTCTATCTGCCTGACTAGGAGCAAACTCGGTCAAGCCTTTTCTTCCGCTAGTCCCTCCAGCAGAAAATGCTTTCCTTGCCACGTCCTTAGCACCCATTCGTGGTACACTGGCAGTGATACGGTCGCTGTTGGTCATCGTAATTGCATTCCTTTACTTCATCCTTGTCAATGTGTTGTCCATGATTCTCGTAAGTCCAAGTTCGCGATCTTCATTTCCATCGTCTCACAGCATCAGATACCTATCCCCCCCCTCCGTCGTCTCGTCGGGGCAGTCAGTACGGTCATATTAACTCGACTTGTCCTTTATGTCCTTGGTTTCATGTGGATACCAGAGGAACTCGTTGCTCGCAAACGAGGGTTAGTGGCCTTTCGTTCTGCTATAGTCTGGTCGTTCATTTTTGCCTTTCCCAGGAAGTTTCCAGAAATCCCATGGAGTCCAAAAGCTGGGGATATCATTGTGTCCAACTGGAGCTCCTGGATCGATGTTTTGTGGCTTTCATATAGGTGAAAATCACTATGAATTTATAAATCTCTTTATCATGAGGCTGATTCACGCGATAGGTTTAACCCCATTTTCGTCTTGCCCCTCGTTGACAAGCCGACGCCATCGGTGTTTTCTGCCAGTGATAGTACACCTATATCCTACAGACCAGGTCGCATGGCAGGTACTGGTTCCGCTGCAATATCTACACCCACTCGGACCCCCAGCCCACGCCAAACCATCCGAGGCTTCCACCAGGTGTCTTTGCTCTCTATGATACGAATCACCGGTCGAACTCCTCAATCCCCTTCGTTGAGTTCTTTCTCGACTCTCGAGGACATTCGAAAGTCTGCAGAACGGCCAGTCGTGGTACTCCCTGAGTGCACGACGAGCAACGGTCGTGGTCTTCTACGTTTTGCCCACGTTTTTGAAGGTATCGACGTTCCAACAAAAGGATACAACGTTTTTGTCATGTGCACAAGGTGGGAGTGACTATTCTAGCTGTCCGTTAATGTTTCATGCCGGGCACTATAGATATGACCCTCCAACGACCCTCCAACGGACCCTCGCCCACCCCATCGCATCTCCCACACTAAACCCACTTCGCCACCTCTTCGCGATCTCGAGCGCACTGTCGTTGCAGTCCATGTCCGTTCGCATGCTTCCCCTTTCCGAATCGCCATCCTCCCAGCTTTTTATGGTGAGCGAGGTCGTTCCGGGCCCAACTGTTGATGTGCTTTCAGAGGCCTGCGCCGTTCTGATCGCAAGAATCGGTAAAATGAAACGCCTTGGTTTTGGTTGGGAAGACAAAGCTGCTTTCCTGAATATCTATTGGGGCCAGAGGAAGTAACGACCTGCCTGCGCTTTTATCTGGACTGGACTGCACGATCATCTGAGACAGCGCAGGCGCAAAGCATATTCGGCTCATTGACAACGACCCTGCTTCATGTTTACGCAGTCCTTCCTGCGGATCTCGCGCGAAGCCATCGTAAACGTTAATCTCCACTGATCATTTCATCTAACCAAGTGATCAACGATCGGGGGTTTCGGAAGAGAGTGGATAGGTTCATTGTAATACTATCGCACCGTATTACAAGTGAGACGGATGTCTTGATTTACATAATACCCAATAACACATAGAGGCAACTCGACATGAACGACACCAATGGTGGAGGAAGCAATAAATTATGTGGTCGTTTCTCAGGAAATACTGGAACATACGGTGAACTAGACGACAATCCCGGGTGGGGGAAGCCTCACTAGGATTACTTCATCAAGCTGGCGGATTCATCAATATGCCAGATTCGCGCATAAAGGCCATCCACCTCTCGTCCATGCCAGACTCGCCAGACAGCATAAGCTCTAAATCGCCCAAGGTATTTGGCACGGCTTCAGGCGAAGGTGAGCCAAAGGAATTCATATCGGAGAAACTCTTCATGAACTCCTGCTCAAAAGTGGAAGGCGTTGCTGCGGACACGAAGGAGGGTTGAGATAACATTCCAGCGGGAGGAAGAGGCGTGGTATTCATAGAGAACTGTAAGGGAGAGTTCTGGTTAAACTGGAGCTGGGCGGGTACAGAGCCAGCACTGATTGCGGGTGAATTGAACATAGTGGGGGGTGGGAGCATCGATAAGTACTCCACGAGGGAAGGATGGACCTCAGGTATGGAATCCGAAAGTGATTGGCTCTCGTCCGATGTGGAGGTTGGAGAGCTCGCCGAAGAGCCTGCTGGCCCAGACATCAAAGCAGACGCTGCATGCACATCTTTGCGACCCTGCCGTAAAAGAATTTTGCTGACTAGGATCCGTGTCTGTCCTCCAAACATCGCGAGCTCATCATCAACACCAGTCTCTGGAAGGAGGGCAGGGGGATTGGTGTTGAGAGAGTTTGTCCCGTTGTTGGGAAGTTGCACCTGAGCTTGTTGCGCCTTTGCCTTCAATTTCATCAAAATTGCCTAAGAGTCACGGTCAGTCATCCGTAGGTCCGTGTGCGGACCCGACCTACCAATCCACTCCTCGCGCGAGGAGATACAACAGCACCATTCCTAAATAGATTCACCGCAAGATCTAATTCTAGTTGTGCGGCTGGTGCCATGGTGGAAGATGGAGCCCTTGTAGCGATAGTTCCGACAATAACCTAATACATAACATCAGCTCAAGGGACGCTTCAGCTGTCTTTCACTGACCGCGGCGGACATTAGATGACTCCATACTGTCCAAAAGCGGGTAAATAGTTCGGGATACTTCTGGAAATTCAACACAGTGGTCTTGATGATTGCCGAAGCACATCGGTAAGCTGCGAGGAATGATGGTGCAAAAGGACTGCGAAGGGGATTCGAAGGGAAATCTAGCATAGCCTGAGCGAAAAAACTGCGGTGTATGTATAGCATTGCTGGGGCGCTTGGTAAGTGAAACGAAGGGTAATCCAAGGGTGTATAACACACTTGAGGTCCTGAACTGGAACAGAAGCCGACCACGGACATAGGCAGTGGGTGTGGTATACTCGTCAACAGAGCTGGAGCGATAGAGGTTCAGTGATGGTGGCAGCACTTTCTCCCGAACCTTCCGATCCAGTTCTAGGATGGTTTCATAACTTGGTGGCGTGGCAGTGAGTGTAAGCTCAGTCACTGGTATGAATACATCTTTCGTGAAAGAGTACTTCCAACGGAAAACTGGAAGGCTGGTTCATTAGATCTCGCCAGAGAAGATATAGCCATGCTCACAGCCTATTTCCACATCTCCTGTTTCGTTTATGGTCGCGGTCTCGTCCTCCGGGAATTCGCAATCGACATACGATAAACTGAGAGATGGCGGACGCCCAAGAGCCATGCTCTGTCCAATAGCGTAAGAGTGTGGTGGAAAATTGGCAAACATATGACGACTCACATGAAACATATCAGCTGAAAAGATCTCCCAAAAGAGCGTCCGGCGTCGTTGAATGGCCTTCGGGAGCATGTTGAAGCGCGCGGGATCACGATCTATTCTTTGGTTAGAGGGTGTCTACCATCGATGAGACACACGCACGTAGGCCCATCTGAGCAGAACAAGTCAACATCATCCAGTCATTACACAAAGTACTCACACTTTGGGCGAGCTTGTTTGCAAGTGCTATGATTGACCAAGCACTGTCAAGCGTACAACGCCTTCCGCCGTTGCTGTGGTAGTATGCCATCAAGCATACCGCTTGTAGGGTCTGAGTGCTAGGTAAATCGAAGACAGATTGTGATGACAAGGCCAAACGGCCAAGATGGAAGTAATTTTCTGCCTCGGTATTATAAGGGGGAAGAGTGAGATCCGTCAGAGCGCCATGTGCAAAGACCATGTAAAGGACCGCCAAAGTGTGGGGCGAGACCTCTGACCTCTTCTTTCTGTCCTGCGCAAGAGCATAGACGGGGACCAAGATCTCATCGATGAGCTCCTCTCGACTGATCGGTCGGAAAATCCATGCGGCATTCTCCAAATACGTCTCGCAAAGGGTCGTAGCACGCGGGTATGGAGGGAGAAGATTGAATAATGAACCCAAAACCTCACGCAACTGGTCTTCATCACTGAAACCTCCTATGCCGAAAGGAAGCAATGATGCCAATCGGCCAATGTCGGATGACACCTGTGGTAGTTCTTCAACCTGAACGGAGGAGGACCCCGGTTCTGTGCCACTCAATTCCGCACCGGCCTTTCATTGTTAGCTGTTAAGAGAGAAAAGCATGGGCACTGGACATTACCTACCAAGAAAAGTGCCTGTATGCCCAAAAAATCATGAGGGATTCTGATTCAAGATGTTTCATTGTAAGCGCCTACCTCAGATCCTGCAGAACGACCGAAGTAATGCGAATCCCCTCGTTCCGTGATAGTGAGAGTGCCAAGGGTATCTATCGGAACGGCGTGCTGATCCCTTGAGGACTCACGAGGGCCTGATTTCCCAGCTTCAAGACCATACTTAATAGCCATAAGTTCGTCAGCCAACAGGGGGTGAACGTCGTTTGAAACGGTTGCTTGGAGGATGGCCAAGGCATCTTCGAGGGATCGTATACGCTGTCCCATCTCCGCGATCTTATGGTGAAGATGTTCGGTGTCAGCGAGGACGAACCTGAGAAGGGACGATGAAGTCATTGCGATAGCGTGAACTTCCAGCGATCACATACCGAGTCCCTTGCCCGGTCGACAAGCTTCCTGTTATGAGACGACATCAAGAAGCTGGTTCCAACAACTAGATCAACACCAACCGTTGGGACATATTGTGGGGCACCCCCTACGCATACACGAGCCACAAGGTATTTTCTTATCGCACCTAAGTTTTAATCTGCAACATAAGAATGAACAGGGATCAAGGTCTGGTTGGAGAAAAGGGAACCTTCGACATTCTGCGCAGGATATTTCGCCTCGAACCCGCTTCAGTTCTATTTCTTCTTCTGTTGATATCTTGCGAAATGCTCGACGGGAGGCATTCAAGGTGATATTCTTTGAAGTGTCAGCTGGCATATGTGCTTTTGACTCGTGCCCTGAGCCAGAGCCTAGCTTGAAGCTCAATAATCAAAATTCACGTGACTCAGACGCGTCAAACCCAACTGACAACTACTAGCACGACGTCTCCTTCACAAGAACGTTATAACTTCTCGTTGCCACGCAAAACAGCAGTTCCCTTTCAACACTACCCCAGGCGTACTCTTTCATTCATCTCTACTATGCGTATGTCAGCGGGTGTGCCTGTTCTGATATCTTTCACCTTCCTTGTACCGCTGGTCGGTGCAGCAACCATGAATACTACCCGGACGACGGTCACGCCAGACAATTCACACTCCTTAGGAACAGCTTACCAGTTTGATCCTCGTGATGGTTGGGAATCCGTCATCGTCACAAACCTACGCTACAAATACCGCTCACCAGAGCCAAACCACAACTCACCCCTGGCCACTACCAAGAACTCCGCTAATGCGCTCAAGCGACCATCAAACGCAACCAATAAGCAACCTGGGACGAAGGGTGTGCTCAAATCATTTGGGGATTCTTTAACCCATCTCATGGCGGGTATCGTTGCGATCGGGAAACCTGAGCCCGTCACCATTACTTGGTTTGATGGCTTCTTTGTTACGGGGGAGGCTGAGCAAACGTTTGCAGGTATACTGGGCGAGACCTTCTCAACCCAAGCTGCTGGGATCAACCAAACTGGGCACCTACGGTATGGTGTATACTACCATTCTACTCACTGTTTGCATGTCTGAGTTCTCGATGCCCAAGGACAAATCTTTTGTGGCAGCAGTCACCCAGGACGGGTGGACCACCAGGCCCAAGTGCTTCAAGTTTCTCGAACGTAAGTGATAACACTTCGCTTGCGGCATGACATTGCCTCAATGTGCTCTAGTCTGCAAGGGTTCCAGCAATTGTACATTTGTCAGGGTAGTAGACACATGTGCTGGATGTGCCAAGGGATCAAAGCATGTTGACCTCACCCAAGCAGCCTTTGAGAGTCTGGCGCCTCTGAGCGAAGGCGTAATGACGGTGCAGATGCGTCAGGCGACTGACCCCGAAAATTGGTAGGTGCAAGTTCACCCAGCACATCACACTCAACTGAAATATGAGTTTGCAGGAGCGAGGACCTTTGGGGACCAAAAGTTAATTGATCACATATATCTCTAAATCTGTAGCACAGAAACACGCAGCGTAGAATGGACTATGTCATGAGCAATGGCTCACATGTCATGCCTTGATGACAACCCGCTTTCTCTTTTTGCCTTCTGCAATTTTCTCGCGCAACTTTTCTTCATCAAAGCCCTCCTCGAAGAACTGGGCTGTTCTCTCGGCCACATTCTTGCGGCGGATATATTGCAAGGCAGCCAGGTTATACCCAACGGTGTCTTTCTCGCGTCTCAGCGCGTTTCGTAAGTGGACGCGCATCGGAATCAAGGTCGTTCGCATGATCCTGTTCGCTACGATCTGGTGGTGATGAGTCTTCAGGAGGAAAAATGTGATACGCGAGACTAAAGTGATGTTCCACCCCTGTTATAAATGTCGGACTGATCAGAATAAGGTAAACCACGATCTCAGGGGGAATGCACCTTTTGTGCCCACATATCCAGGTGATGCATCAGAGACAAAACCTTGCCAAACGGTAGTACTAGCAACGCATCGTGCAATGCAGTGCTAGAAACCTTTTCGACGACCCTTAGAACGTAAGCTTCTGGCTCTAGGTCCAGTGCTGCCAGTATTGGATTTCGAGATGGTGGTTGCAAGCCAGCAGCTCCTAGGGTGCTTGCTCGAGCTTTTTGCTCTTCAAACTCCCGGAACGCTGCTCGCTCGTTATCAGAGAGATCGAGAGCCTCCATGATACGTTCTCCCGCCATGAGCGTTTCCGTCGTTTGCTTGGTCACGGCAGCTACTTCGGTGGGTAAGTAACCGTCGGCGTTCCCTTCCGAACCAACCGCAGTATCGGTTCGGTTCAGAGAGTCGGCTAGTGCACTGTCATAAATTTGTTCGAGTTCTCGCTCGCGTTCTTCTTCGAGGAACACCTGCAAAACTATGAAATACACAAAGAATAGGGAGAAGAGCAAAGCGCACTGGTTCGTCCAGTCTCTCCCAGACCCGGATAGACTTGTCATGAGACCCTGTCACAACGAAGTTACCATGACGGCTGACTGCGAGTGCCCATATTTCGCTGTGATGTCCATCAAGTCTCTGGATGTTCTCAAACTGCAAGCTTGATGTTTCACCGATGAACAAATAGCAACATCAAAACAAGCTACCTTGTCGCCATCCCAGTACTTCAACATTTTATCTTTGCCTACCGTCCAAAAGTAGTGGGACTTCTTCTCAAACAGAACCTGCATGACGCTCTCCTCGTGGGCAAAGATGGACTTGTGGCAGTCTCCGAAGTCGAGACCCCATATTTTGACATTCTTATCTGCAGAGCATGTCACAATCAAATTTGAGTCGTCTGAGATATCCATCGAAAGTACTGGCAGCTACGCCAAGTCAATACAGGTAACGACGGTCAAGGCTGAGCAATCGAGAAGCTGACCTTGTGCCCGTATAATGAAAGGAAGAATTTGAGTGTATCTTGATAGAAAATTTTGACCGTCGAATCCAAGAGAGACACGGCGAGAAGTTTCCCGTTAGGACTATATCTTACAGACAACACGTCGTCAGACATCTTGAGGGTTCGTGTATGCACTAGCGTAAGCGATTTTTTGGGTTGATTCTGTGCGTAGAGTTACGTCAGCATGGCATGGTGTATCAGAGAGGACAATGGTACGTCGTCTTCGGGTGCTGCATCACGCTCAAACTCCCAGAACTTGACTTCCTTGTCGGCGCTGCCGCTAACGAGTACTTGCTCGTCAGGTCGGATGTGCAAGGACCATACAGTCGCCGAGTGAGCACGGATTGTATCGCTGAGAGAGGAAGAAGCCAGATCGTAGATCATAATTTCGCCTGATTTCGTCCCAACAGCAATCTAGACGGGCCATGAGGCGGGTGATAGCACGTGTGATCAAACGATACAAACATGTCTATCGCCTGGGAGGAAAGTACTGCAGACGGCATATCCACAATCAATAGTCCGAATGCATGCTGTGGTCTTCATATTCCACAACTTAAGTGATCCTAAACAGGGCGTTAGAGTACTACTAGTCACCAGACCAGGTCACTCACCGTTAGATGCAGAGGCTAGAAGTTGATCATCAGAACTCAGACATAGTGTTCTCACGTCGGTACGATGTCCCGGTAGGTCGAGGGAATATGTTCGAGTTGCTTGGGGAACATCTTCTTTTAGTTTTGATGGTGGGGGGATGTCGTATATTTCCAGTGCATTTGATGCAAGTGCTAGAAAAAGCTGTGCCTCGTCTTCAGTCGGCTACTCTGTTGCTTGACCAGACGGGTGACTGACCTGAACACCTGGTTTGTGACCACTGGCATCTTTAATGCTGAAATCGAACGATCTGACTTTTCCGCTTGCTCGAACAACTAGATAGGGGGTGAACAGGTCAATCAAACTAATCTCATCCGAGCCTGCCTCATCCTCATCCGTCTTGTCATCGTGATCTTCTTTTTCTTTTTTCGACTTGGATTTCTCCTTCGCACGTTTTCGCCGCCGCGCTTGTTTCTTTCGGATTTCATCTTCAGTCCGTATGCGAAAGATTTCGATAGACCGATCGTGTGACTGGACAGCAAGGTAAGGCTGTGTCTTGTGGAATAATATTTGGGAGACACGATGGCGAGAAGCGAGAGGAAGTATAGCAACAGCGTGAATCATCTTGTTGATCTACAGGAGATGGGGGGATTTAGTTCACCAGTCGGCTCATTCGTACAAGTCGTAGTAGCCCACATACTTCTCCAGATTCTGTTGTCTTCAAACCCTCTGCAATGGCCTCGTAGTCTATTCTCCATGTTTTAAGGTCTCCTTCGCTACTTCCAGTAAATATGAGGTTTTGCTGGGGATTGATGTCCATCGACCACACCTCTGAGCGGTGTGCTACGACTGTCTGCACACAGTGTTGTGTGGAGAGATCCCAGAGCTTCATCAAAGTATCTTTTGAAGTGGAGAGCAAGAAATGAGTAAAAGAACCAGTGGAGGTTGACGGAAGCTCAGGAGGTGCCAGGAAGCAGATGCCAGTGATCTGATCGCGGTGCCCACGAAGCCTGTACATGTCATGTGAGGACCACGCATCCAGGAGGAAAAATGGGTGCTTCATCACCGATAAAGGCCAACTTCCGCGACGATGTCCCATATAATCAAGTCGGTATCCTGTGCTCCAGACGCAAGCCTTGTGCCCTGACTATCAAATGCGAGCGCCGTAACGGCCTTTTTATGGCCATTGAATGTCGTATTCACAGACCCGGTGGTAGTGTCCCACAACCGCACGGAGCCGTCTGCGTACCCTACAGCGAGTACGTTTACCTGAGGGGAGCGTCGAATGCAAGTGACTTCCGCTCTGTGTCCCGTTTCGTGCCACATCGCGAGCTACGGTAACTATGAGCATAGTTCAGAGCGCACAGAACGGAGAGATCTCAATTACCATTTGTCCCTTTTTCATGTCCCAGACCAGCACATCTTCTAGAGCAGGTACATATGCCAACTTCCCGTCATATGTAGAATTCGAGGAAGAACTACAGATCAAACCAAAAGCCTGACAAGTGAATCTAAGCACGGAATACATCAAGGAAGATTAGGCTGCGTACCTGGGTTGGGCCGTGTCTTGAATAACTCTGAACCATCGCCGAGGCAAGACGGGAATGGTTCTGGTTGTCGTTCTACTCGATCTTTTCGCTGACGAATTAGGCAGTCACATCGGACTTTGAAGTGGTTCTGCTTTTGGAGTTGTCGATCGTGGTAACGTGCCGAATAACCAGTATTTCATCGTGAACAGGTGGTGTGCTCTTCAGCTACGTATTATCAACAATCAGTGAGTCCTTTCACGCTTTCCAGATAGCTCTCATCACATCCAGCTCCCAAGCAGCATCGCCGGGGATAATGATGCTCTACTCAACAGCCCCGGAGGCCGCAAAGCGTTTCGTGACCTTTATCAACGCTTCACCGACACCTTTCCATGCTATCCAGAATGCCGCGATACGTCTGGAAGAAGCTGGCTTCCGAAAGGTTCGTCCCATCTACCCAGAACCGATCCGACATCAACAATCCCCAGGTCAGGGAGACCGATGATTGGGAGAAAGATCTAGAGCCCCGAGGAAAGTACTACTTTACTCGGTACGACAATCGCCCTTACTGTCCATACTGTTGATAATCTCATGGATCTTCCAGCAATCAGAGTTCGTTACTCGCATTCACCATTCCACCTAACTGGAAACCGGGTGTGGGTGTATCGATCGTAGCAACTCACGTGGATAGCCCCAACTTGCGGGTGAAATGCACACAATATCATTCCTGGGTGTATCTAATATCTATCGTGATAGGTACGCCCTGTATCGAAAAAGAGTAACATTGGTTACCTCCAAGTAGGTGTCGAAACCTATGGTGGAGGTATCTGGCACTCCTGGTTCGACCGTGACCTGTCTCTGGCTGGACGAGTTGTAGTCACCAAGCAAGACGGATCTTTCCAGTCTAAACTCGTCAAGGTTGACAGACCTCTTCTCCGCATCCCCACTCTAGCTATTCACCGTAAGTTGGTCCCCGTGGTTCGCAGTTTCAACCGCTCATGTTTTCCTCGCAGTGGATCGAGATGTCAACAGCTCCTTCAAATTTAATCAAGAAACAGAATTTGTCCCTATCGTTGGCCTGATCGACAATCAATTGAATGCTGAAACCAAGAACTCAGGCAATTCTTCTGCATCGAGTATCCAAGACAACCATCACCCAGCTCTCCTTTCGGTTTTGGCGAGCGAACTGTCTGTCGCTCCCGAAGAAATTCACGACTTTGAGCTGTGCGTCCATTTCCTTTTCAACTGAGAGTCTCCACGAAACCGCTTTCGTCAGTCACCTCTACGACACCCAGCCCTCGGTCTTGGGAGGCATCAACAACGAGTTCATCTTCAGTCCCCGCTTGGACAACATGTTTTCGTCGTGAGTATTCGCAGTGAGATTAGTGTTATATAGGCACCAACCAGACAAAGGTTCTGTGCCGTGGAAGCAATCGCCAACCACGCCGAAAGATCCAGTTTCGGTGTTCTTGAAGGCAACGTGAATTGTATCGCGCTGTTCAACCACGAAGAAATCGGTAGCGTGTCGACAACTGGGGCTGAATCATCCTTGATTCCGTCATTACTCCTGAGGCTCTCCCCGACGCCAGCATTACATTCTCAGTCCGTCGCTCGGTCATTCCTCGTCTCGGCGGATATGGGTCACGCAGTTCACCCCAACTACGCCTCCAAGCATGAAGAAAACCATAGGCCGCTAATCAATGGCGGAATGGTCATCAAGACAAATGCTAAACAGAAGTACGCCAGTGACGCCATTGGCACGTTCCTGTTCAAAAAACTCGTGGAACGCAAAGGAGGAAAAGTGCAAGAGTTCGAGGTTCGCAACGACATGTATGTCCTTCTCATCTTTCAGTGTCGAGAAATATCTGAACCCCTTTTCAGTTCTTGTGGTTCAACGGTCGGCCCCATGCTTTCAAAAATCGGTCTTCGCACCGTCGATGTCGGCAACGCCATGTTGTCTATGCATTCCATTCGGGAGACAGGCGGCTCGCAAGATGTTCAACATGCCATTGATGCCTTCAGTTCCTTGTTCGAAGGATTCACTGAACTTGACAAGGCGCTTTTGGTGGAATGATGGAATTGGACGGCTGGTTAGAGGTGTTTAATGGTTGTGTACAACAGATGCTGCGCGCCAAATTGCTTGCTTTTGATTATACCTGTCAAATTGAGCCCGTCCGTGCCCAAAGCAACAGTGCGACCGACATAGTGGAAAAGGTAGCCTGCATAGAACAATGCTATCATTTCTGACGCTTCGTAGATGCCTCTTCTGATCCACCAACCACACTTGACAGCAGTTTCCGCTTCTTGGCTGTTCTGGAATAGTGGGCTAGAACCCATTCTCTTTCTGCCTCCGTCTGCTCGATGGTACCTTGCCGTATTTCGTAGGCTAGTAGAAGAGCACCGTCAGTGATACAAATAACAAATCATTCAACCACCGAACACACACGTTTCATCTCAAAGCGAGGCCCAACCTCAGCGAGCTGAATGTCCCCAGGAATTTTGACAAACACATGATGCCTGTGCAACAGAAAGATGAGTCGCCACCAAGATTCATGAGTCATCTATATGCTCACCGGAACGAGATAAAATCATCTTCGTTTGCAAATGTCATGACACGTTTACTATCGTCTTTTGGCACAGGGAAAAGGTATTTAAGTACATCTCGTATCCGCATCCCAAGTTTGGACGTAAATTGTTCAAAGATGAGGTGAGGGAATTGTTCGGATACCGTGGATGATTTGTAAGAACCAATGTCGTGACGCAGACCGACGTTCTGCAGAGTAAAATAGACTGTTGGACCATGGGGGAAGTGCGAAACGATCATGGCATCTAAGAAAATAGATATTAGTTGGAACGAAGCTTGAGAATAGACTCAGGGCTCACCTGGGGTGCCTCGGTGTTCGTGTAGCACAATTAGATCGGTGATATCATTGGCACGACATGCATCCGCTAATTCTTTTACAACGTAGTTTCCACGATTTATTCGATGCGAGTTAGGAAATACAAGTCGCATTTCCTATCCGAGATGAATGTGACTGCTAATGTCTCAGACACCCAAGAACATAAGTACCTTTGCGAACTGGAGAAGCTTCGAGCTCGGATCTCTCGACGTTGTTATCACGACCTTTGGATCATGTATACCAGCGCGAGAATACTCGTTGTCAATATGATTGGAAGGTTCTGTCATTGTGCAGTGTGTTCATTCAGATGTGTGAGGTGGTCACAAGAGGGTGAACATCTACCTTGCTGTGCTTCATCAAACGCAAGATCCTTCCCCAGTGCCTTTGCATCCTTCCTTAGTTCGGTTGGAAGCTGTTTGCCGGATGCAAGAGCATCTTTGAGCTGACGTTTCTGCTCGTAGGTTTGACGTTCTTGCGCCTCTGACGATTTCGCGTAGACATATTGCCTGCGCTCGCGTGCTTGTCGCCTAAGCTGAGAGTAAAGAGCAATGTATCTGAGTGCGGTATTGATAGCTTGTATACACTCACCATAAATTGTACGAGGAATCTTTAGTCACAGTGAGGCCTGACGGAATTTGAAACACATTGCAAGGCGGGTGGCGTCTGCACATCACATTCACGTGACTGGTTCAAGTGCCGACTGAACTTACTTGTCAGCTTTGATTTGTCTAGGCCAGCTACTGGCAGAGATGTGGATTACTAGAAATTCGCAAATACGACGGTCGATATATCTGAGACTATAAAATGACCGTGTTGTTAAACTTGTGTGGGATCTCATGTAGAAGTCATGCGGAAGTGTGTCCAAAAGTAGGTGTTTGTGTGCCGAGCCAATCAAATCGCGCAGACGCGTTCCGCAAAACACGTCGCGTAATGTTGGTTGAACGAACCAAATACACGTAACTTATTCAAGCCCATAAAACCCAGCCTGTGTCCTCTACTCCTTCCTCGTAGCGCACCGTCTCTATATCATCTTTTATCTGCTATAACATATCCTTTATCTCTGTATATTTCAATGGCTTCCGTTGTTGCTCCTATCCGTGTCCCTTCCCCGGTTCCTTCTCCAAGCAAGAAGGTTTGTTTCATCCGACCTTGTCGCGTCAAGTAACTCACTCCACGCGTGATTAATTAGGCTGCAGAGGCTATTGCAGCCTTCTCATTGGACTCACCCACCAAGCCTTACCAGAAGCCCGATGTAGTTATTGATCACAAGAAGCGTTCGGTCTCTCCTGATACCCTCGACGAGTATGAATTCGAAGAGGAGGAGGATATCCAAACCCTTCGTAAGAAGTTCGTTGGGGAGGTCGACTTGCCAGAATGTCAGTATTTCTGGTTTCAGCAAATTCATCCATGTTGATGCTAGTGCTTTACAGCCGAAGAGCCTCTGTTGAAGGAGTCGAAGCGTCGTTTCGTCCTCTTCCCCATACAGTACCACGAAGTAAGAACACTCTCCTTTATATTAACAATATATTGACCAAAAATGTTCCCAGATCTGGCAAATGTACAAGAAAGCCGAAGCATCCTTCTGGACCGCTGAAGAGATGGATCTCTCTAAAGATATCCATGACTGGAACAATCGTCTTAACGATAATGAGCGCCACTTCATCTCCCATGTTCTCGCCTTCTTCGCTGCCTCGGACGGTATCGTCAACGAAAACCTAGTAGAACGCTTCTCTAATGAGGTCCAGGCTGCAGAGGCTCGTTGCTTCTATGGCTTCCAAATCATGATGGAGAACATCCATTCTGAGACATACTCCCTTCTCATCGACACATACATCAAGGATCCTGCCCAGCGCGAATACCTCTTTGACGCCGTGGAAACCATTCCCTGTGTCAAGCGTAAGGCTGACTGGGCTCTCAAATGGATCTCCGATCAGCGCTCGACATTTGCTGAGCGTCTTGTTGCCTTCGCAGCCGTTGAGGGTATCTTCTTCTCTGGCTCCTTCGCATCCATCTTCTGGCTGAAGAAGCGTGGCCTCATGCCTGGCCTTACGTTCTCTAATGAGCTCATCAGCCGCGATGAGGGAATGCACACCGACTTCGCCTGCTTGCTGTTCAGTCATCTCAAGCGCCGCCCCCACCCAGATGTTGTCGAGCATATCATCACAGAGGCTGTCAAGATTGAGCAAGAATTCTTGACTGGTATGTACTGACATCCGTTACCGCAATTATAGACTCATTTGTTCCCAGATGCCTTGCCAGTCTCCCTGATTGGCATGAATGCTAAGCTCATGTGTCGATACATTGAGTTCGTCGCCGATCGCCTGCTAGTGTCGCTGGGTAACGAGAAGGTGTACAACGTTACCAATCCCTTTGACTTCATGGACATGATCTCACTGCAAGGCAAGACCAACTTCTTCGAGAAGCGGGTGTCGGACTATTCAAAGGCGAATGTGAATCACTCCAACCAAAAGACGGAAGCTGTTGCCAGCAAAACTTTGTGAGTAACTTTGTACTTGCTCCTGTATTGCAACTGATAAGGAGATCACGCAGCTCGCTAGACGAGGACTTCTAAACTTGTTCATGTTGATGCCTTCATTCACTGTACATCATTCAACTCCATCAACACTATCGTTTCATGATACTCCACGTCGCTTTGCATGCTTCCTTAGATATGTTCTATCATTATATGAATCCTGTACTAGCACCTCATGTCATCGCTACTTACAACCACCGATACCACATCATAAATTGTTGTGATGTTGTGATTTCAAATCCCATATTATCATTAACTGCATGGCTACCTTGTCGTTTCGTGCTCTTGGTGAAGCTGGCCCTGTTTGTCGCAATTCTCAATAGCGAGATATTGACTTGAATCTTTCGCAAAGCAGCGGTCCACATATACAACAGATAATTACTGCTGGTGGAACTGCAGAGATGGCCATCCTTGCGCATACGCCAGACAGTGGGTTGGTGCAATTTAGCATGCTACAGGTCCTCAATACCCATCGTTATTCTTCACCATGAACAAGAGGACTAAGGAAGTGAGTTTGTACATTCGTGAAGATTTCCGAAGACAGGGGCTTGGATCGCTGTTGTCACAAATCTAAGCGCGCGTTTCTGGGAAAGGCAGGGATTCGCATTAGTGGGTATTGTGGTGAATATGTCAGATAGATGGTTGGATGTTGGGGCTTACCAGTCGATGCCAGAGGAATAGTGTGGATCAACGCAACCAAAGCACTGTGGTCCTGAATTGTTCCTTTGGCCTTGAAGTTCATCACAAATAACCAAATTAAATGGACACCAAGGTCTCTTGTTAGCTGTACCAAGGGTCCCTTTAACACATCGTCGATGGAAGTTAATGTACATACCTCTGCTGGGACAAGAATCATCGCAGCCATCCATGACTAATAAGCACTCAATAACTTTCGTTTCATGATTCACCTTCGGTCCAGCGCTTCATTACTAGCACTGGATGTCTTTGGCGGCTTTCAAAGGTCGTTCAGGATGGGATGCCAGAATGTCTGGAACCATTTTGCTGGTATAGCAAGGCAGTAATCCCCATGGTCATCTCTGGTTTGAGCTTGCGCTGACGCTCTCAGTTTGTCACTTTTGCACATTCCAGTTGTGGTGTTATCAACATACGAAGAATCAAATTGAGCTCTCAGAGAGAAGGCCCACTGCAGACCGCTGAATTTAGTGAACGTCCAACTCATACACTACCTGGAGTCTTTCAACGACATTCGAGCTAGGTGACCAGAGGCTGCTCTAGCGTTAAAAGCGAGGATTTCTTGCACTACATGCTGGCGATAATGTTATTGTCACGAAGCACATCACATTTGCAGACCATCATAAAGAACGTGTATAACCACGCTTATGCCATATCGGTGGTGCAGACCGTTCGCGACGTGCACGAATGAATGACAGTCAGGATTGCAGTTCGAACCCTATCCTAAATCGGTCCAGTCGAACATTTGCCTCGCTGAACAAATTCATGCAAGTAGCCAACCATCGCGAGAATTAGAACTACGTCGCCTCACTGGTCAGACGTTGGTTCGGATAGTGCGCACTTGCTATGATGCAGATGCAGCCTCGAGAAGATGGTTGAGGCTCGTCGTTCCGCTCGATCGATCGAACTGCTTCCCATCAGTACACGTAGAATACCGGTTCGGGTAGTCGAAAGTAAGGAGGATTCTGAGTGTCGTATTCTTGTAGCTCCATTAACCGAGGTCCAAAATCGCGCGTGCGGACCTGCAGTTAGTCAATGCAATGTTCCAAGGCATATACATAGCAGTAATGTACAGGATAGTCATAGACGATGTCTGGTACCTCGTGCAGGAGAATTTACGATACCTGAGATCCACACCTGACTCTGTAGTGCAAGTCTGCGACGGGTGCGGGATGAGTCGTTCGTGCCAACAGTGATTTTGTATCGAGATGGGTGTGTTAGCGATGCTTCTTAGACTCCGAAAGCTTCTTTTCTTCAATTTCCTTCAGAGACTGACTATCTTCCAAGACCGAGATAGCGATATAAGCGACAAGAACCAAGTTTGCCGCGCAGATGGCAGTAATGGCAGCATAATTAGAATTGCCTGTAAAATGCGGTTATTTTCGCGAGAGAAACCCAGTGAAACGCCATACCTGCCCACATGTACTTGAGTGAGATGAAGTAAGATGAAATTGGCACAATTGCCAGTGTGGCCGCAAAGAGCAACAATTTGATGAGCGCTCCTCTGGAACCAAAAGCGCGACATTCAAACTAGATGGTGACCAGCTTGAGGTATAAACACGCACCTTGTGGCGGCCTGCGCCGTTGCATTAGCAGTTGCGGATTGGCTGCTCATACTGTATGTCTGTCAAGTTGTCAACACTAGTCACGACGTACTTAGCAATGTGGCAGTGCGATGATCACGACACCTGGTCTCACCGCAGCGGCAACGTAGCGCTACAGTCTGTCTGGTTTGTACGATTCCCGTACGTTCTACCCATTATTAGAAGATGCCGATTCACCCATATTGCTCACACTCGCGGTCTCAATCCCACATTATCCTCCTGCGGCGGGTATTCAGCACGACCAAATTCTAGAATCGCTATCTTTTCCTTATCTCTCCTGAAAAGGGGGGAATTCTGCGAGCTGCATTTATCCACGAAACTGGAAGAAGGATGTCGCGCAAGCTCTCATGGAAGGATACGGTCCGTTTCCAGCTGGTCACCTGCAGTGGCATTGCCTACCCTCACTTCCGGCCGTCATGACCAGCGTTCCGTCAGCTACAGTGTGGGGCTCACCTGTCGCTACCAAACACGCGCTTTTCATTCATGGATTGACTTCGTCTTCCCATACGTGGCACAGGGTGGCCTCTTCGTTGGCTGCACAAGGTATGGGCTCAGTAGAAGCGCAAAATTCAGGGGTGCTTAGCATTACCAGGCTACTTTGTCACTGCGCCCAATCTCATCGGTCACGGATCCAGGCGGTCTACAGACTACCGCATTAGTTCCATAGTGGAGGACCTTTATCCATACTTCTCAGGACGGAATTACGACTTGATCGTGGGCCATTCCCTAGGAGGCGTGATAACCGCGTCTCTCTTCCCGTACTTATCCCAGTCACACCATACGGCTATCGTCCTTGTTGATCCTCCTTTGCAACAAGGGGCGGAGGCGATCGCAGTCAAAGATGCCATATTTGCTGACTCTTGTATAAATATTAAAAGTGCAGAGGCATATTTGGCTGAGAATCCTCTGTGGACACGAGAGGATAGTGTTTTCAGGGAGCTTGGCACCCGTTTGTGTACGGCAGAGGTTGTCCATGATATTTTTACGGTAAGACCTATTTTGTACTTTTGTTCTACTTGTTTGTCTCATTTCGTGCTATAGAACAACCAACCATGGAACTTCTTACCTTTGTTCAACATGGTATCACT
The DNA here is from genome assembly GCA_014904945.1 of Gyrodon lividus. Lineage (NCBI taxonomy): Eukaryota > Fungi > Basidiomycota > Agaricomycetes > Boletales > Gyrodontaceae > Gyrodon > Gyrodon lividus. The sequence goes on along the minus strand of MU127421.1, from coordinate 43,864 downwards.
GAAGTGGAAGGTCACAATCTTAATCGCAGATCCTGCGATCAACCAGATTTGCTTCGTCGACGACATCAAGCCATTCTCTCACGTTCGACCCGCCTTGGTGTTAGGAGCCGGGCATTGGATCCAGTATGAGTTCCCTGAGGTCGTGGTAGAGGAGGCATTGAAGACAGCAGCTAGATTAGAGTAATTTTACGCTGTTCGGTGGTTTTACTTTGACCATGGTTATTCAGCACGTGACTCCTCCACACCAAGGAAATTAGCAAGTAGAAACCTTCCATACTATAAGTTGGAGACGAAGTTTCCGTTCGTTATTTCCCCATGTCCAACTCGGTGCCACCATCACCAAAGTATGCACACTGGCCAGTAATACCAGAAGACGAAGTACCCGAACATCCAGAGGCACCCCTCCAGTTGCCGTCTCGTTGGGCGTGGCTGAATATCTGGGAAGACATAACACGCTCTGAAGTTGACTTGCTCCTATTCTCGACTGCTTTCAAACTTCTTCTCTTCCCGGCCTAGTGAGAGTAGATCACACATGCTCTAGACTCCGCTCTGAAATACAATGCAGTCGCTCGACAGACTTTGAGGTGCACCGCAATTGGCTTGCAATCACTTACTCACTTCCCATCTCTCGATGGTATTATGATGTACGCCAGTTCATAACCTTTTCTCACTTTCAATGTCTGAAAAGCCCGTTAGACCACGTCCGCATGGAGTGAGATGATCTCATAACCTGGACTCGCCAAGCGCTAACTTGTGTGGTGCAGCACTGGACTATCCCCCGTTTTTTGCATATTTCGAAAAGCTCTTATCAATTCCCGCGTCTTTCGTGGACCCAAGCATAGTAAATATTCAGAACTTAAACTACGACGCATGGCATGTTGTCGCGTACCAGCGAACCACCGTGATATTGACCGAGCTCGTCCTCGGAGCAACTCTGCTCAGGTTTGCGACCTGCTAGACACTGGGTAATCTGGAAGGCTAATCACTGTATCTCAGGTTCATTCGCGGAGCAGTTCATCCTTCGCGGCAATGTATACTCACCGCATCCCTCTTCCTTCACCCGGGCTTCCTGATAATCGACCATATACATTTCCAATACAATGGATTTATGTTTGGGATCTTGCTTTGGTCCATTCTTATGGCTCGCGATGTAAGAGTATGGTTTCCGACCCAGCACGCGCACTTACATCCCGTGTTTCAGGGTAGAAAGCTAGCAAGCGGAACGTTGTTCGCCGTTCTGCTCAACTTCAAGCACATATACATGTATCTTGCGGTATATGTCTCCTGATTTTGGTGGACTCTTACTTATCTTGTTGTCGGGTAGCCCGCTTACTTCGTCTATCTATTGCGCTCGTACTGTATGTCGCCCTCTGGCGAGATTCTTCCAACAAGGTTTATATCGCTGGCTAACGCCGTGATCTTGGTTTTCGCGGCCTCTCTTGGACCATTTATCTTGATGGGCCAGCTATCACAACTGCTGTCTCGTCTCTTCCCATTCACTCGTGGTTTGAATCATGCATACTGGGCACCAAATGCATGGGCTCTGGTGACAGCTGCAGACCGAGTGCTTCTTCAGCGTATGTTCTTACTCGTTTCTTTGACCCCAGGTGCCTGATGAGACAAATGAAGTGGTTAGGTGGTCTAGCATGAACTTCACAGTGAACGAGCAAGGTGTCGCTTCAACGTCACGCGGCCTTGTTGGTGACACAGTTTTCGCTGTTATCCCCAATATCAAACCCATTCATACGTTCGTGATCACGATCGTCTTCCAGATGGTATGTCAGCCAGTATGGGAACAAGTCTTGGCTAACGTTTTCCCAAGCTTTTCCTGGTCAAGTTGTGGAGAGCTCCCAATTACAAGTCCTTCGTGACCGCGCTCACGCTATGCGGTTATACATCGTACATGTTTGGTTGGCATGTGCATGAAAAGGCTGTCCTCCTTGTTGTTGTTCCACTCAGGTACCATCTTCGCAATTCACGCTTTATCTTCTGGCACTCTCGGGACTCATAGACGCAGTCTCCTTGCAGCGGACAACTATGCATATTTCAAAACTTACATGATAGCCAGTATCGCTGGAATATTTTCTTTATTTCCCTTGCTGTTCACACCAGCTGGTAAGTTTCTGTGGACTCGAATGAGAAACTGCGGTCTCATCGTGGCACAGAAACCTTGCTAAAGATTGTTTACTCTCTTATCTGGGGCGTCCTGGTACTTCGTCCACTACACAAGCAAGTCTACGAGTGAGCGCTCTTCATTGGAAGTGGGCCATCTTTTTGACAGTTCGTCAGGTTCCCCACTTCATTACCCTGGGTCATTCTGGAGCAGCTAGAAAATGCCTACTTGGCCGGTTTCGTACTCCTGCAAGCCTTTGTCCTCGTGTTCCCAGTGCTGTCTAGTGGAAGCTCTGAGGTCGAGTTTCTTCCTCTGATGATAACCAGCGTGTATTGCGCTATTGGTCTCGGTTGGGCTTTTATACGATTGAGTATAATATATCTCAAGCAAGAGTACTAGCACGCGCATCACACGTAGAGTGCGATATGCATTACGCATGCCTCGTACTGTTACCTTGCATTACATACGACATTATTTTACCGCTTTGAGATGTGGACCACTGGATAAAAGGGTTAGGATGGTGGATTGGCGAGGACTCGCCACTACTTGCCATCTTCGTCTTCCAGAACATGATCCAGGCCGACTTTTTGCCCTCGTGCATGCTTCGCGCTGGATCCCCATACAACGGCACTATAGACCCATTGGCAACGTAATATATGGAAACCACCAGTTTGACGCTTACTATTTCATCTGTTTCGCAATCTCCTTGTGAATGGCGTTACAGAAGTCCTCGATTGTGCATCTTCCCCGCCGCAGTACAACAGGGGCTGAGTAATCCGGTGATTGTCCCCGTGGTTTTGTGTAGACGCGAACAAGTTCCAGAGCGTCCCACATCTTTTCCGTCAGTTCATCGATGTTCAACCATTCCCTGGACGATATCGGGACGCTATGGGGAATTTTGTAGCTGGGAAGGGGTTGTGAATACGCCAACAAAGCAAGCAGGATAAAGCTAACAGAAGGTCAAGTTCTTCTATCGATATAGCATCGATCTGTAGTTGAATCGTCAATGACTTGATGGATTTAAGCTGTGACACCAGCTTACTTTGTTCAGCACCTATGACTTCCAGTCAATACGAGGTCTGATGTGACCGTAACACAAACTCACGTAGACAGCAGGGATGTAGACTCTGCCGAGGATGTCAGCCACTGCCAATACCCACGATTAACAAACCAAAGCTTGCCTATTGGCTTCAATCACGTCCACTAGATCATCCGAGGTGCAGTTCGGCTCGCGTATAGTAACGTCCGCGTTGCTGAGTTTGTACTCGCTCAGTACAGCCTTGATCTCATCGTGGTCAATATTCGTGAGGGGAACAGTGTTCGTGATTGATATTCCACCCTTGTCTTTCTTGCGAACTATGATTGCTGGCGGTTTTTTGTTGAGTCGGATACCAAAACCTTCTAGTTCACCTTCAATAATTTTCTTATCGCCAAGAGGTTTGAGGACGTCGAGTACAATGAAAATGAGGTTACATGTTCGTGCAACTGTCGGAAGGAGAACGTTTCCCTCGGTGACTCGTTTTCTAATGCGACGCGATCCAATATCATACCAGCGATAACTAAAGGAAAAGATCAGCATATGAAGCATGCATGAATAACATTTTGTTACCCTGACGACCTCTGCCGCGACCATCGTTAGCGCCCTCGATGATACCAGCTGATACTTGCTGAGCATATCGTCGAAAAAGACGCTTTCAGGACTTACGTAGATCCAAAATCTGTATCGGAGCACCGTGTACCTTCAGCGTCCCTGGAACGGTGGTGAGCGTCGTGAAATCAATCTCCGAGACCTCAGAATGAGTCCCCGTGAGTTTCGACATGAGGGTTGACTGGAAGATGTAGTCAAGGTGAGGCAACCCATCACAGTTGTGAATTTCATTCTTACCTTTCCGACAGAAGGGAATCCGACGAATCCGACGGATGCCACACCTGTCCTAGCCACATCAAAACCAATGCCCCCACCACCGCCACCGCCTCCGGATGGTGATATCAGCTCTCTTCTGAGCTTCGCGAGCTTGGCCTTGAGCTGACCAAGATGGTAGCTCGTCGCCTTATTCTTTTGGGCTATGGGATTTCATATGTTTGATGTGCCAGAGGCAATCACTGATGTATAAACATACTTCTGGCCTAAAGGCTTGTGGTGAATGAACCTATGACTGGCAGATGTTACTGAAGATTACCATCTCATCTTCGACTTCCTTTTGAACATACTCGTCAAGAATCATGGGTTCGATAGAAGACACCTAACGTACTTTTATTTTCTGTACGGTAGTCATTGCTGGTGAAAAAGTTGTCCGAGTGATAATTATTTATCAAGATCGGATTAGGAAGGTATAACAAGCGTTGTTACTGTGTTGTGTATCTTTGTGGGCACATCAAACGCAGTAGCACTTCTCATCACGCCCCCGTTTCCTTCTTTAACATCTCCCTACCTCCTGGCTCAACACTACACTTGACAGCGTGCTCTACCACATTCTGCGATTTTAGTCAGGGTTCTTTCGTTTATCATTCTCTCCTTGTCTACGCGCCCAGTTCAGTTCTGTATGCGACTGTGTCGCACGAGCGCGCCCTCAATCTTTATCCCCGACGCAACTCGACAGCTACTCGCTGTCTTGATCGCTCCTTGATCGATTAGACTATTGCAAAACAATGGGTTCCGGTCCCGCATGGAAACGAGAAATCGTTCCCGACCACAAAGTGCGAAACAGTACACCAGCGTTCTCGGACTTGATAATGAATTGTTTCCTCACAGTTTGACTTCATCGACACGCGCGAATTCACTGACAATGGCTTTCTCATGCGCTTAAAGTGAGTCCATCTATTGCAGTAGCATATGGCGGCGTGACCCTACCAGTCACCATGTCATATATCTCGAGTGTCGAGAAGTTAGTTCAGTGACTAATCCGGGTTTTCCTCAAGATACCTGTGGCTCTACATCATCATTCTCAAATCATTCCTTGTCTATATATCCGATATCTTTTCCGCGACTACTATGTTGACCACCTCGGCGTGGTCAAACCAAATTTTCAACGACTGTCAACACCAAGATGGTTGTTTTTATATCCCCTTTAATATTGGAAAGTGGTTGTTCGTAGGATGTATCATCTTCGGTTTTCTTTTGGTGCGTACGGGTGGTCTATTCGGGACGAGCTTTGTTAACATCTCTTTAGTTGGCATATGAAGCGCGCAAATCGAAGAAGATTATTGCAAGTCGGGATATTTCATACGCCTTCACGAATGTGATGGCTAACCACTACTATTCGCTCCGTATGTCAGCGAGTTAACGGGAGCTAATTTCTACTAAAACGCATTTTCAAGGTTCATATGACCACTTTTGCTTCTTCGACCATATCAGCAATTCCACCAAGAAGAAGGATGACTTTGCTTTCTTCATCTTTTTTACATTCAAGAGTGAGTCGTCTGAATGTTTTGTAACATCATATGACCAATTGCCTTCCTAACATAGGTTGGAAGCGACTGCTTTTGTCCGATGGTCCTCGACAAACCATCAATGCTCTCACACTCTATAGCATCTATCTTGCCAGGAAAGACAATGGACCTTGGTACGAGGTATCGAAGTACTTCACCGGAAACAGTCTGTCAACTTCCGCCCTGACTGTTTCAACGTTCTTCACCTTTGTCATCTTCGCTGGCTCACTCCTTTTGCTGATCGTCGCTGGCATATGTTATATCCCTCTCCTCTGCTATATCCAGGGGAACTTGAAGGTAAGTTTCTATCCTTTTAGAAGCACATAATGTCCGTGATGTGGCTCAACTTCTTTTCAGGAATATGTCTGCCACAAAGTCGACAAGGTCTGTTTTGGTCCGTGATGATTTTGCTAGCAGCTGATGTGGCTTCTAGCGCATCGCTGAGGTTATCAAGCGCCGAAACAAAGAGCGATTAGCTAAGGCTGCAGCACTTGCTAAGAAGGAGGCCATGGGCGACTACTCTCACCTTAAGAACAAAAAGGGTGAGATGATAGCGAAGCCTCTACCGCAACCCACACTTCCGAACCTCTCCGTCGATGACGACGACGACGACGCTGCCTCCATCGTCAAGCGTGGGCCGTCGCCGAGCGCTTATCCACAGGATTATTACCATGCTTCTGACAACAAGAGCATAGCACCCAGTTACCACACAACTCACGTCGGAGCTGACTACTCCGATTACCCGCCTATGCCAGCATATAATACGGGATATTCTCATCAAGCGCCTGGCGCGTATGCACAATACAACCCCTCCATGGCTACCTTTGACCAGGAGCCACCCCAACATCACGTGTATGACGATGACTATGGCAGTTCAGTCAACCTCCCTGCAACTGCTGCCCCTATTTCTTACCAACAAGCGGGGCCTTATGATGCCTACGGTCACCCGGGTATGACAGGGAACTACGTCGCAGACGCCCATGACGTGTATCAAGGCAGGGCAACCCCTGCAATACGGCCGCCAAGTGATGGCACACCAAGAGTGGCTCATGATGTGCAGGACTATCCGAGTCACTACACACAACGAACATACGCCCATGACTACGCAGCATGCGGAGATCCTTACCGTCAGTACCAGGGGCGTGGGGAACAGGGCCCACATGAGTATGGACAAGCTATGTAGTCCGCGTGTATGTAGAGGTGGATTGTTGTGACTTTGTTCCTTCTCCACTTTGTTTTTTATTCACTCATGATCACTTTTCTCGTGCTCCATGCTCGAGTTTGTTCCAGAGTTCCAAAACCTGTACGTATAGCCGTTACTCAGGCCTCACGGTCATATTTATTGCCATTCAGCTGTCAGTTTTCTCGACGCTATCGTACCGCACCCAACTCTTGCTCTGAGCGGATGCCTTTGTTGAGAGGTTGGCATTACGGCGTGCTGGAATACGAGATCTGAGGTTTCTTACCAGTGACCCAGTGGGTTGACCTTGACTTGGTGGTGCGTTACCTGTTCGGCCAACAGATAAACAATTCTTACTCCCCCATGTCTGGCTAAGAATACCACCCATGTGTCTTCTTTGCATTTTGTTTCTCATCGATGCATCCATAGGGCAGCATGGGTCTTGCGGGTCTTGAACCCCTGAACTTATCATCTCAGTGTTGGGTAGCAGGATGCATCTCCCTATCTTCACGCCAAACATAATAATGGCACACTCTCATAAGGGTGTTGCGCTGTGGGGCATTTGTACAGTGCTATGTCCCGCTCCACCAAACAACAGCTGTCTTCTGAAGTGGAGAAACACACACCGAAAGGTCACGACCAGTTGCTCGGAGATGGAGATGAGGCTCTACGGCTTGTAGGAGGCGCGCCAGCAATTCAGTGAAGGACACAACCGCAAGTTGAAAAGGAAACTGGTGAGCCAGTTGTTCCACTCCCCAGAGAGTCGTGTCAGACGAACTTATCAGGACATCTTCATACCTACGATCGCGGCAGCTGTCTACTTTACACAGTTCCTGTAAGTTAGCCCCTTCTTAATCACTGTTGTGGAAACCTCTGGATGGCGACAAGATGTCCCTCAACTATGCGAGGTCAGTGCTCTCCAATAATCAGTCGGCTTCGGCATCTGAAACGTTCTGTGCCAGCATCATGGGTTTGCCAATCTCCGGACAGGCAATTGAAAAGTTGGCCTAAGTTTCGATCGAGGCTCAATGGTTCCAGGAGTATAATCTAGTCTCGATGGCATTTTACCTCGGCAAGTTGTCCGATTTCTCCTCAATATGCTTCTTATAAAACGTGGAACAAAGGTTACATCGTTTGGGAATTCCCGACTGTATACATCGCGCAGAAACTTCCGTTAGTAAAATACCTCAGTATGTCGCGTTCTACCTTGTCCAAATCGATTTGTTGGTCCATGCCAGGTGCTAACATTATTGTATGGGGTGTCATGGCGCCGCCAACTCCTTTGGCGCCTTCTTCGCCCTCTGATTCATACTGGGTAACAACACTTGTCTCCTTGTCCTTGCCCCTTCCTCATCGCACTGCCAGGAATGTGTGAGACCTGTGTAGCTCCTATCTTGATTTTGGTCGTATCCATGTTTTACAAGAGGGACGAACAAGTGAGTACTGACCACAAAAGGCTGACAGAAAGGAGGCCACCCGCATAGCTTACTTTTATATGATGGCCAGTCACCTTTCTATGGTAGGCATACTTCTGGCTGAGAAAAACCAGCTTGGATTCACGCAAGTGTTCAGTGGATTTGTTGCTTATGTGGGTACTGTAAACAGGTGCCCCAAACCGATTCTCAATAGATCTGCTTGCAGGGGATCTCATTCTATGATGGTGCTGTGCTCGTGCCGTACAAAATAGTTTACTTCCTCCTCGGCGGCCTTGCTATCCTGGTCGCCTTAATTGTGCTTCTCTGGTTTCCCGACTCCCCAGTCACCTGGCGTATGCTCGCGAAAGAGGAGCGCGTACGGAGCGATCAAGGTGGTATCGAAAACAACAAATTCAAGTGCTTGAGGCTCTTCTGGACGTGCGCACGTGGCTCGTAGTACTTGCGACCATGCTGAGTGAGTTTTACTTCCTGAATAGAAATGGCCTGTGATAACGCGGTTGTACAGCTGACATCCCGAGCGGGGTCTTACTAACTGTCGGTATCCCTCACTTTAGACGTCCGTGTCGATTTGATTTACTGCCTTCCAGTCAGTAAAATCGTCATCAAAAACTTCGGTTATACTTGCGTCGAACTGTCTGTGCTCAAAACAGCTTCCTCCTCAAATGGCCACCTAAGTTGAAGTAAACCCTGATACTTGCAACACCAACAGGCGTCGTGGAGGTTATTTCTGTTGTGGTCTGTGGTTGGTACTCCGACAGAAATGTGAGCTACTCCACTGGCCAGCATTTGGTCGGAAGTGACTCGGATTCAGGGCGAGAGAATGCTTCCTGTAATTTGAGCGACGTTACCTACGCTCGTCGGAGTGGGTAAGTGAGAACAGGCCACATGTTCGTTTCAGCTTTCATGCTGAAACATGTCGCAGCCCTGTTTATAGGCCTCAACGAGACGAATGAGAGGGGGGTCTTGCTCTTTGGTGCGCTGAAGCGCAAAAGGAATCGAATACGACTCTCTGATATACGGTCCCAAGGAACATATCTCATCGGGACATTTGGCAGCACCCTGTCCACCATTTGTGCGTACGACGCCAGTAACACGAGCGGATACACGAAGAAGGTGAGTTTGTGTGTCTGTCTCAACTGTCCTAACAGCTGAGACATACTGCCTCAAGCTAACAGCCAATGCTTTGACCTTCTTCTATCTTGGTAACATCGTCGGGATGCGCCCGCGTATATTCCAGGGAAAACTGCGATCATGGTACTTCTCACTGCGCAGGTCGGAGTGGCCAGCCTTCTGCGCCACATCAATGTACGGTTGAATCGGACGAAGCTGAAAGCGCTGGAGGAACTGAAGGCCTCAAGAAGCTGGTCAGACGACGATGTCCGAAAAGAGAGGGAACGGCGCGCCTTTGCAGACCTCACCGATAAGCAGTAAGGGACCATTAACATACCCACAGCATCACTGCCTTAGAGAGCGTTATAGGGTTATTTTCTTTATGTATACCACATGAATACCCTGACGGGAGCGAGCGAGTGAGAAGTTAGGACTCGCAGTGAATGGTCGTGTCATGGATAGTTACGAAGCATGGTATGTAGAAGCAATAAATATAATGTCTCATGAATCAGTAGCGGGCAATACGCATAGAAAAATAAATCACAAGAGTGCTCTAGCCAAAGAACTTTTCCCAGATAATGATCGCAATAAGAAGGGCAAGAACGATGATGATCGCAGCAGTCACCACACGCTGCTGGTACATTCTAAGTCAAACAATCAGAAGTGCCTATTACTGAGGTGGTTTTACAATACGGAACATACCGCCTGATCATCTTCTTTAGCGTCCCAGACGCACGGGCTATAGCCGTGTCAGCAGTTCGGAGCTACAAGGATATAAGCTAACGTTTGTAAGGGTTGTTCAGACACGACATACGGTATCTCTCGCATTCTCAATTTGTTCTCTCTGTGCACGAAGGTTCATCAAGATCTCGGCACCTTGGTCCTCAGTTTCGAGGGCAATTCGTTGAGAATCCTGCAATCGCCTCGCCCCGTCTTCCAATGTCGCAGTGCCTGCTAACAAGCGTGTTCTATCACTTGTTTGGCCATAGGGTTCGTCCGATGTTGGGGTGCTAGCCCTTCCCGGTGACGCAAGCAGGTCGGCGCGCGAAAACTGCGTGTGTAGGTCCTTGGACATCTTTTTGAACCTCGTTAGGTCTGCCTTTGCGGTTCTGAGGCGTGTCTGATATTGGGGCTTGATAGACTGAGGTATGCCTTGGATTTCGATCTCCATTTGCGATATCTGCGTACAGTACATTAGGTGTTGGAGGACGAAAGTAGGGTAACACCTACCATTTCATCTGCCTCGTCCAATTCCATCTCTACCCGTCTGAGAGATGCCCTCCTCTGTTCTGTTTTTATTGTTACCAGATGGATTTCAAACGTTGTCTACAGTAGTTTCCTCACCTCCTCGTTCTTTGCCGTCTCCATCGAGTTTCGACCGTATACTGTCAACTATCTGCCGAAAGTCCTGCTCGTACGTATCGAAAAGCACAGCTGGGGAGTTGTCCATGGCTTGTGGTTCGTTGGAGAACGTGATGCTACGAGGAGACTGTCTCAGGGTGAGGTGGACGTTTGTGTTTGCCTGGAGGTAGGTCTCACATGTCCCATATCATTGTCCCAAAAAGGTAAGCAGCTCACCGTGCTGCTTCAAGTCCTTGCAACCATGTCCTCGAACGCCCCGTATGCTTTTTGCCGCCTCACCGCATTGAATATTCACTGACGAGTCCAACTGGCAGCATGTCGCTATATCTCGACCCTCAGATACGAGACTGGGTCTTGTTCCCAATCACACTTGTCATGGTGTGTCCATCGCCACGCATCCATTTCATTCCACTGACCACACTCATCCTCATTCAAAGATTCTTGTTGGCGTGTTTCGCCATTATGTCGTCGTTCTACTACAGTCATCGCCCCAAAAGCTGTCGCGAGCAGGAATTCGTGAACAGTGCGTCTTTACCATCTCGTGAGCATGTCCCGTACCAGAACGCTGCAAAATAGACGCGCCTTGGCGAGATCTCAAATACTTCGAGCCACATCTGCGAATTCGCCCATACCATCATTGTATTACAAGGCAATATCTCAGAACCTCTCCGAGGCGTTCAAATCCGGTACATATCTCAAAGATGGTCCACCAAAGGGCGATTCTGCCTCGTCGACACCCAATCCATTCTCAGACCCGGCTGCCATGGACGGGATGATGGCCGGAATGAAAACGCAGATGGTCATGATGGTACCGCAAATGGTTATCATGGGTTGGATCAACTTTTTCTTCCAGGGGTTCGTTCTGAGTGCGTCACTCGCCATGTTTCTACCTGTGATCTAAAGTTTTACTGAGATCCTGGCAGTTAAACTTCCCTTTCCGTTGACACTTGGGTTCAAATCCATGCTACAACGTGGCATTGAAACCCCTGATATGGACGTTCGGTGGGTGTCATCACTGTCGTGGTATTTCCTCAACTTTTTCGGCCTAAATGGGTTGTATCGCCTTATCCTTGGCGGCGATAACTGTGCGTCTTTTCCGCTGCTTCCTGCGTTTTCTATTTAGCAACGTCTGATGATGGCGCTCGGATCTTCATTTTGTAGCTGCTGATTCGTCGCGTGACATGACGGTGTCACCTTTTGCTGCGACGGGGACGGCGCAGCCCGGTCAACCCCAAGACTTTGCCAAATTGTTCAAGGCGGAATGTGACAATTTGGAATTCGCGGAAGGCCTTTATGCCTGGGTGGTGGACGAGATGGACATTAAGATTCTTCGCAAGTATGGAAAGTTGCCCCCAGACTCAAAATAGACGATTGACACACGGTTATTACGAGACAATTCTAGCCAGAGGGAGATACATTATGGTAACACTAGAGCAATGAAGTACCGCTACATCATTCAAGGCAGACAAATCGGGGGAAAGCGTATAGGAAATGAACAAACGATGTGGGATCTTGTCCTTGAGGGTCGTCAGGCGTCAGGTGCAACAGTAACACCTGAAGTACAGCAGTACAAAAGCAGATTAGAGGGAGATGATGCCTGAGGCCGCTCCGTAGATATCAATTACCAGAGAGGTGCGGCGCAAGGGAAATCTGGGCGAAAAAGGTCGCTATACTAGGCCATCATATAGCGATAAAGCCTTGTTTGGATAGCGTCACATGAAGAGTCGGACAAATGATGTGGTCCGGTGAGACCTACCTGAACTATAGTTGGATCTTGTTTGCTACCCTCAACGAATTCATCATATGTAAGCTTTGCGTCCTTGTCTCGGTCCATATTTTTGAAAATCTTGTCGACACGCTATGAAGAGAACATTGAGCGGCGGAGAAAAACGAAGTAACCGATTCGGACACCTTCTCAGGGGTATCTTCGTCTGCTGGTAACTTGACCATTTGGCCAGTCATCTTATATATGGATGACACGATCTGTAGCATTTCATCGTATGTGATAAAGCCGTCCTTGTCTATGTCGTATAGTTGGAATGCCCCTGAAGAAAGGGACAAATGAGATGGAGACGATATCGCACTAAATCAGTATTACAGGTAAATCCGGGGTTGATGTACGTACACTTGAGCTTCTCGTCCAATCGTCCGCGGCTTGTCACGCTGAGTGCGCAGATAAACTCCTTGAAATCAATAGTACCATTTTTGTTTTCATCGAAGACATTGAAGACATAGTCTGCGAATTCTCCAGGGTCACCGAAAGGGAAGAATTGCTTATATATCCGCCCGAATTCGGACTTGTCTAGCTGCCCTGACGGACAGTCCTTGAGGAAGCCTTTATACCTGGTGGATGATGGAAGATGAGAGAGAGGAATGGAGTAGGGGGAAGGATGATGGTACCATTGTTGGAGTTCTCTCTTGTCAACTGTAACGAATGATGAGATGAGTCAAGGATCGTGAGAGCTGGAGATCAAGATGGCGGCGTACAGTAGGTATTCTTTTGAAGATCCGCAAGTTGTTCTGGTGAAAGTTTTGACTGCGATTTTCCCATTGTCGAGGACAGCTGAGGAGGAAGTGAGGGATAAGTTTGCCACAGGATTTATAGAGGATGATCTACATAGAACGAGTCAAGGAGATGACTATGATATGTGTAATATTTCACACGAAAAACGCTGGCAATTGCCACCCATGCAGTTATCTAAAAAAATTATGTGAGAAATAGAAATAAATATTGGAACCCTAACACTACTACTTATGGATAATGGAATCGGAATCCGACCCATTTCGGTATTGGGTCCTTGGTCGTCCTCGAAAACATGAGGTCGTCCAACTCAAGGCATGGTCTGACTCGTGTTCGTTATTGTTAAAAGGGTCCTTATAAAAGAGAATCTTGTCGTGATTCTCAGTTCAGTCAGACAGCTCTTGAACGACGTTCCCCCGTCTTGTCGTCGTCGTCGTTGTCGTCGTCGTTATTCATGTCTCCTCTAAACGGAACCGATCAGCAGCTCACCCAGGATACCGCATCCCGGTCCTGTCTTCGCCCATTCCACTTCTTTCTCAGTACAGACCAAATCTCCATCCCTTTTTTAGTATCTTGCGCTCATATTTCGTATAAGAATATCATTCGCATCTCCTCTCCCGCAATATCTACCAGTGTACTCCATCATGTGTTACCAGTATTCCTCAGCATCTGACCTTACAAACTTTCATTGTCCAATGTGCAAGGTCTTTAAGCCAAGCGGCGCACGGTATGCAACCTCCTTTTCTCTCACAGTTCCCAAATTCATCCTCTCACTAGATGTCCTCACGTTCGAGATGTTTGCTACAACAGAGCCAATCATCCTCGTCTCGATATCGTTCATTTGAAGAATGCCGAAGGTATTGGCCTTCATCCAGAATCCTCGATCATCCTCCTGATCTTCTTTCACAGTAAAGTCCTTCAATGGCTGTGGTTACTGCAAGGTTTCTTCCCTGCTTTCTTTGATTTCCAATTTCCTGACTCTCTTTACACCACAGTGGGCTCGTTTAAACCCAAAGCTTCCTGTCTATAATAATCAAGGCTGGCCTGGCTGCTGTCGTCCTCCAGCCGCTAGCGAACAACGCCTCATACAAGCTGCGGATTGGCCAACCGTCAGCATCGTTCACAGTGTCCCAATGCCTTTAGAGATAAAGTCTATTTTGGACAGCTTGGTTTCGAGAGGCAGCCCTTTACCTGGTATGACAACTTCTAGCCGCAGTCAGGGCTCGCAAGCTACTATGCCTTCTTTGGATCGCCGGAATAGTGGTAATAGTCCAACAAACAAGTCTAGTCCGACTTCTGCAAAGAGTCAGCCAGTCTCTATACCTGTTCGGGGGCGTTCCGGAGGCAGCCCTATACAACAAAGTTCGACCCTCACTGGCACAACGCCACGGGCGTCAGCGCCTTTGTCTTCGTACACCGCTTCCACTCCGGTCGATCAAAGTCCTCTATCTCGTCGCCAAACATATGCAGAAGGAACCAGAGAGAAGTCACGAACTCCGTCTACCCGCAGAGCCACGGACTTAGAGGGGTCTCTTTCGAGGCGCAACGGTGGAGGGCGGCCATCTTTGTCGACTATCGCGCCTTCGTATGGCTCCTTAAAAGGCTCCGGTGATTTCCCATCCCAGCACCATACTCTGCCATATCCTCCTGTCCCACACCCGTCCCCCGTAGATTCCTATACAACCACTTCACAAGAAGCTCCCTTCGGCCGAACTCTTTCCTCCAAAAAATCGACTTTGGAGGGCGCTATGGCTGCACTGGAAGTTGGCAGCTCCTCGGAGAGCAGCAGCGATAGTGGCAGCTCGCGGGGCTCAGTATCGGATGCTACTGTGATCTCAGATGGCGCATTCACAGATTATCTATCCGATGAATCCGAAGCGGAGCTTCAGAGGCAGGCAGAAGCCAAAGCAGCTCTCGTGGCTCAGAATCAGGCTGAAGAGCTTGAATTCAAAGCAGCTCGGCAGCAGCTGGCGGGAGTTGGCTTGCGGCCACCAAAGGCATGGGATGACACGAACGAAAGTATGCTTCGTTCTACGTCACATGCATCCGTGTATACCCACCATTCGGCCTATAACTCCACACCTTATGCGTCTGCAGCTGTCGCGCATCCTGCTCGAGGATAGAGGTGGACAAACTTCATCGGGACTTGTTGAATATTTACACATTGTCTTCAGTTTGGGTTTCTCGATGTAAGCATGCTTGCTGATACCTTGTTCCACTGTTATCGTGCTGCTGGCATCTGCTGTCTTGTACATTATTCGTTCATGTGTTCGTATGTAGAAATTCAAACATGGCCTATAGGTGTGGGTGTCGCTGAGCGGAGTGATCGCAAATCGTGAGGAGTTGTGAATTAGCCACAAGGAGCATGCCTCTGTACCAGTGCTGCTGTAGCAGCCAACCCTCTTCACGGTTGTTCGTTACCTGTATCCATGAATCTAGCTAGACATTCCATCACGCCAACTAGTCCAGTTCAGGTCTTTGACACCCAATTCGACGCAGATTGCCATATAT
Organism: Gyrodon lividus; assembly: GCA_014904945.1. NCBI lineage: Eukaryota > Fungi > Basidiomycota > Agaricomycetes > Boletales > Gyrodontaceae > Gyrodon > Gyrodon lividus. Next base: position 28,202 of record MU127421.1, on the reverse strand, counting down.
TCACAACGTCAACGCCAGCTGGCTTCGCAGTTTATCAGACATGCCCACTGAAGCTACTGCGCAAGAGAGGCATGTCACAGGTTTACCTTGGCTGCCTCGTTGATACTGACGATTTCCAGAGCTCACTGGAGGAACGTTGGCAGCAGTCGTGCCGTGCCACACGTCGTCGCTGCTCTTCCTACTCGGAGGTGGCCGTAGCCCACTGTACCCGCCAAATAAGGTGATTCTATGGGACGACGCCGTAGGAGTCGAGGTAGCCGAATTAGAGTTCAGGGAGAGAGTAGGTGGAATCGTTTGTAGACGTGGCTGGCTTGCAGTGGCCTTGCGAAGGAGAGTTGTCGTCTTCGAAGTGCAGGAAACCGTGGTCAGAAAGGCAGAATATGATACTTGCGATAATCCGCGCGGTGAGTTCCGGTCCCCCTGCCGTGTTTGCAATACCTAACAATCATCCCCCAAGGTATCCTTGCAATGGCTACTGGAGCCTATGCTACGCTGCTGGCAATTCCAGGCCGACAGCTGGGGCACGTGCAGTTAGTGCACCTACCACCGTGCCGACCACCTGTGCCCTTCGGACCACCACCGTCTGTGCCTCCATCAAAACCCCCGCCACCTCCATCCAAGCACCCTATCTCAATCATCGCTGCCCACGAGTCTCCTCTGACGACGCTTTCTGCTCCTCCCTCTGGCCGACTGCTCGCTACTACATCTTCACGAGGAACCCTTGTGCGTATATGGGACACCATAACGGGGAAGCTGCTCCGGGAGTTTCGGAGAGGGTCTGATAAGGCAGAGATCTATGGAGTTGCTTTCCGACCCGATGAGAAGGAAGTGGGTGTATGGAGCGATAAAGGGACTGTCCACGTCTTTTCTCTTGTGTCGTCTGGAGCATCGTGAGTCGTCCCTCTCTAACGATGGCACGGCTAACCCCCTTGTTGCAGGAATCGCCAGTCGTCATTATCGCCACTTGCCCCCTTTTTGCCACTACCCAAGTACTTCGATTCAGAATGGTCGTACGCACAGTACCGGATACCTGCGCAAGCTGCTCACATATCACTATCGTCAACGTCTTCCGTTCGCTCGTCAAACACCGACCTCGCTGCAGACGAGAAATGTGTGGTTGGCTGGATCACAGTTCCCGCAGAGTCTGGCGGAACAATCTCGGAGTACCAGCTCATCGCACTGACCTACAGTGGGGGATGGTACCGACTCTCACTACCTGTCAAGGGGTCTCAGGGTCCGCACTCTCCTGTAGGAAATTCTCTTATGACTGCATCTCCGAAGGCGTCGCCACTGCCTCGTCAGCGGACTTCGAGCGTCTCCTCGGTCACGTCTCTCTCTGATAAGGGAAAAAGGAAGGAACGGGATAAAGAGCGAAAGGAAAGTCGCGATTTGACCCTCCAGGAGTATCGAAAGTATGGACGATGGGATGGCTGGGGGTAGAAGCGTGCCGCAGTTATTCTCCGAGTCGTCGCCCCTTTCGGAAGGGATGAGCCTGCTAGGATTCCGTTCTTGGTCTTTATTCACTTGCATACACATCTTTGATGACCCTGTGGTCCATGCAGTATAATTGACAGACATGCTTGAGCTGTCTCTCTTCCGAGTTTGTATGCATCTGCTACTAGCTACTACCGTATGCCTCTGAAGGCCTCAGGTCAGCGCGTTGGCTGCTCGCCGAGCGGCGTGTGAATGATAAACCATTACCACTTGTCACAGGACCTAGCAACTTATCACCTCTCTGGTGACCCGATTATCCTTGAGGTATTCAATCAGATCAGCTCATAATCGCCATGTCACCGATATCCATCGGCACACCTTTGGGTCCTGGATGTTACACTTGTGGATATTGTGGGCTACCAGGGAAAAGAAGCTTAGCCGAGACCAGTGTCAAGAAGGCTAGTCTAATCGCAGCCCAATTGTCATGTGCGGTAGGAGCTTAAGTTTGACCGGGATTTCACATTACTGGAATAATGACTCGTATACAGGTTTACCAGAAGATGATCGATCGCGGGTGGAGGAGATCTGGGTCGTACTGCTACGCGCCCGACCTTCGGCGCTCCTGCTGCCCCCAGTACACCATCAAGTTTGTGGAATTGCAGAATTCAATCTCCTGGATTATGTGTTAAACAGCCAGACAGGCTTGATGCTCTGACCTTCGAGCCCTCACGCAGTCAAAGAAAACTCGTGAACCGGTAAGCAATCAAATCACGATTAGGAGAATGGTCATAACACATTAGCATTTGTAAGGTGGAATCGATTTGTACGACACGGTGACGATAGCGATGCAACTCCTGATCAGCCCAAGCAGAAAGGGCGTCAGACCGCCACTTTCTGTCTTACGTCGTCCATTCATAGCTCCGAGCGTGCGTTTTCTCCTGCTAATGAGGAGCTTCGTCACGATTTTCAGGTACGGGGCGCGTTCTCCACTTGGACTTCATCGGGAAAATGAACCTTTTAGGTGACGCTCGAGCGATCATCATACACGAACGAAAAATACACCCTTTATGTTGCATATCAGGCGCAGATTCATCATGACCACAACAATACAACACACTCGTTTCGACAATTCTTGGTGCAATCACCGCTAATAGTGAGCATTCCTCCCTCTGTACTCTCAGACCTCTTTCACTTAATGAATAAAGTTAGAACCCATCCCCTACACATCACCACCACCTCACCACCTACCGACACATTATGGATCATATCATCAAATGTATAGACTTGACGGCGAGCTGGTTGCAGTTGGGGTCATCGACATTCTTCCAGGCTGTGTTTCTAGCGTGTATTTCATGTATAATGCAAAGTGGGAGAAATATTCTCTGGGAAAGGTATATAACTTTTATGATCATAGTCCATGCCCTGACTGGCATATGCATATGTTAGCTCAGTGCTCTTCGAGAGGCAGCTCTCGCACGGGAGATACGCGAGGCTGGGTTGTCGTCAATGGATTCGTTATACATGGGTACGCACCTGCTTTGCAAGGATTTTTACTTACTTGACAATGCCTCTTTCCAATATGATCTCGCAGGGTTTTATATCCATTCATGCTCCAAAATGAGATATAAGGGGGAGTACTCTCCTTCTTTCCTTGCCGACCCAGTAAGTTACATTGTGGTATCATAACCAGCTTCCTCACCGATCTGTGACCAGGAGAATTTTGCGTGGTACCCTCTGAAAACATGCGCAGGGTTACTGGATAAGTATCGTTATGCTGTTTTCTCCCACCCAGAACATTCCTTAGAGGGTCCGGATGATCCCGGAAAGGGTGAGTGCCTAGGTTTGATGGAGCAGCATGTACTGAGCTTATTCAGTTCTCGAGGAAGACGAAGAGGACGGAGAGAAACTAGCGAGTGACGTAAGGTCGATTCACTCCATCCGAGACAACATCGTGTCTTTAACCCCTGCAACTGTGAGATTGATTACGTTCTCTCGAGCTACTGTTGAAGAGGACTTGCACAGATGTCTCAGGGATGGAAAGTTGACTATACTCGCCAAGAAATTGTCGGCTGCATACGTGCTCTCGGGCCTGAACTGTCAAAGGGGATCATTTTCAGGATGTAGAACGATCAAGATCTAATTTTTTTCTCAATGGGCTCGTTGGAATTTTAGTGTGATTCGGTTTTCACGCACATCTGCGGCGTCAACGATAGCTTGGGTTCCAACGGTGGAGAGTCTCTCGTTGTCTGTAGACGAGTATTTCCCGCCTGACAATCACGTCTATGTACCTCTGTTTATATGAGCGACCGCCCGCCGAGTCTGTTAAACTTGTCTTCGACTGCGTTTCGAATTGGCTTCCAATGATCGCGCGACTTCGACACCAGCTTTCAAAGACATCCAGGCCCATTTCATTATGTTCTCATACCTCGCAATTTCCATCATTCAAGAGCCCTTCAGTGTGGAAGCGGGCGTTTCGCGCGCTATATTGGCTTCCACTCGGTATAGCATTTACACATTACTTTTACACAATAAAGACCGTACGAGGCAGAAGTATGCAGGTCAGTGAAATCGTTTTATGACAAAGACCATGTCATGTAGGTTTTCACAGTCTGATCTCTCGTCAGTCAGCCTACGCTCAATCCAGACGTGTCTGGATGGGATGATATTGTTGTTTTTGATCGTTTCACTGTGATTTCGGGAAGGCCTATCGAGAAGGGAGATGTTGTTTCGCTGCGGTATGGCCCTCCAGAAGAGTTCAGTACTAAAACCACTACTAATTCTGGACTTTGAACTGTTCAGGGACCCCATTGACAACAGGAAAATGATTGTGAAACGAGTAATGGCCGTCTCGGGAGATATTGTCAAAACGCTACCACCATATCCAAACGCCGAGGTCCTCGTTCCGGAGGGCCACATCTGGGTTGAAGGTAAGGCAACGTTCGATGTGCGATGCAATGTCGGCGTTCTCATTAGCTCTGGAGGCGATGAGCCCTTCCGCACCTTGGACAGCAACAAGTTTGGACCTGTGAGCAATCTTGCTATCTTGTGACATTGCAATATCTGGAGCTTTGTTTAGGTTCCGTTGGCATTGGTGGATGCAAAGCTGAGCTACATCATCTGGCCACTAGACCGAATTGGTCCGTTGGAACCTCCAGCAATCCCAGTCACGACGACTGGTGCTCCGCGAAACTCTCAATGGTATTCCAAAATGGCCGCTTTCGAACGAGAACGGAAAAGGCGGGCGAGAGTAACTCAAGCTCCTGCCGATGTCAAAGAGGGTAGTGCTGCTGAAACTCAAGAAGCCCCCAATGTAGATGCATAGAAGATTCTCGTGGCATCCACCGGACTTCAGACAAATGGGTAGATTGCAAGAGCGTGTCTCAACACCTCTGCAATGTAGGCCTAGATATATACACTATCGCACACGCACGCGCTCCCCAAGTCGTTACCACCATAGCCTGCATTTAGTGATTCTTTATACACGTCGTCGCTCCGTCACATCGCGTGACTTGGTGTTTCCCGCCGTTCCCAGAGCGGATTTCCGCACAACTTCTATCTTCTGAATCATTGATCACCAGAGTTTCTCCCACTGGTCACTGCACCTGGTTGGATGCCCAAGATTCTATCAGCTTCTGGGGAGCCAGCAAGCGGTAAGTCTTTCCGAAGGGAGACTGTAACTGGAGAGACTCCTTCAATGTAGGCCAAGGCAAAAATGACGTCCATGTCTGACAGTGGCATTAATATCTGAGCATGTGGAAAGTGCAAGGACAAGGAATACCCTCCAGCGAGCGACCGGCAGTTTCTGGGAAAAAGAAGTATACTATGGGCACGATGAATGCATTCAAAGCAGCGAAAACTAGGTGGATGGATGAGACTACGTGGCCAAATATGAGTTGGAAAGCCGACCGATATATGTCCCCCACGAAATGTCGTTGAAGGATGGTCCAGTAACCATCACCACCATGAAGTTGAAGATCCAGTTCGAGGCTGCAAATATCCGTCAGTTCGGTTTAACGGTTCGGCCAGCTAGCCTAAAACGGACCCGTGCTGAGGGCATTAGCAGGAGCACGGATTCTCAGTCCGACGATTTCAGCGGGCTGCAGAAAGCATCAGCCCGGCTAAGAACAAAAGTATGACCGACGGACATATAACCATGTCATGCCCAGCCAACCAACTGCAAAAAAGGAATTGAAAACGAATAGTAGCACTGAGCTCACAACTTGAGCCCCGCTCCCTTTAACACTACCGAGCACTGCGAGCAGAACCATCGTCAGACACTGTCCAACTGCACCAAATAGCATGAGCTTTCGTCGACCGACACGATCAATCAGAAAGATGGCGATGAGAGACGCGAGGAAGTATTCTGTGCCGTTTGCGGCGGCGATAACGCGAGATGTGACATCGGAAAGACCGAGGCGTTGGAACAATAGTGTCTAAAGAACAGGAGTATTGGTGCGGACTCTGGACAATATCACGACAACAACAACTGACTGCATAGCTGCGAGGAAACTTGATAAGTCAGGGCGTCATGAATGGAAGCGTTTATGAACCAACTAGGTGATCAGGTTGATACCTGTGATTTGCTGGAAACACTGATTGATGACACCAAGGGAAGCCCGCCTGAAGTTTTGGCTGCGTCCACCAGTGAGAAGTTCCGATAGCTGAGAACGTGATCCCGACTTCTGCTTGGTATCATGATCTTGGGACCCGAGCTCCTCAACTTGCACTGCTTCACGGATGGCGTGATACGTTCGTTGTACTTCCGGATCACTGGATGGCTTATCTTCCAGTGCGGAGATGACGGCTACGGCTTCGGCATTACGTCCATGTTTCACGAGCCTTTTGGACTGGTTGGGAGTAAACCTTGAAAATTGACCTTTGCACTTACCATCTTGGCGATTCTGGGAGCTGAAGGTGTCCAGTTAGCTCGTACCATCAAATAGGACCGCAACATACGAAACCGATACCAAAAACCATGATTAAAGCGAGAACGATCTGGAGAGCAATAGGAACTCTCCATTGTGCAGATGATCCAGATGCCCAGTACCTGGAGACAGCAAGGTCAAAAACAGTCTTCCGCGAGAATTGGATTGAACGTACAGCGCGAAATCAACCCACTGCATAGAACTACCATTTGAGAGTTTCTGAAGTTGGAGAGTAAAGAGGACAGCTCACATAACTGGATTCGACAGAATCAGGGGTCAGACAGAAATTGCAGGAAAGAACGCTACGCACGATATCATGATACCGAATGTGATGAGACTGCCTTCAATCATGATCAAACTTCCTCTCTTGGCAGCAGGCGAACACTCTGCGTGATAACTAGGTACAGTGGAAGTCTATATCCTGTCAGCGGGTGGGAGCATTGTTGAGATTGGATGTACCAACATTCAATCCGTTCCCTAAGCCAGTAACAATACGAGCGACGACAAGTTGCACGTAGCTGTACGATGTCGCTTGAAGGATGGCTCCGATGATCATGATGCATCCCCCAGAGACTATGGTCCTCCGACGTCCCAGTAGATCGCCCACCCATAAATTAGACAAAGCGCCGATAAGACACCCTACCTCCTGAAAGCCAGGTTGAGGGAGATGCCAAAAGAGGGTGAGGGTGAGCATACATAAATTGCCACAACAAAGCTTTGAAGTGTCGCGTGGTTTGGATGGCTTGAATCTACCACCACTTGAGGAAAGACCTTCTCAAACTTACGTGGTTATTAGCTGGGGTAAAGGGAAGGAGGTGTTGCGAACCTGGCCTGCTGTCAACAACGCCGACATGACCCCTTGATCATACCTGAGGAGGTCGTTGAACACATTTATGGACTTATATCTTCAAGTGCTAGAGAACTGGAGACCCACCCGAAGAGTGTGAACCCAGTCCCCGCGACAAACGCCAATGATACTGTTAGTTTCCTCCCACGTAATGACAACGTGTGAGTAGGAACATCATGTCCCGGAGGATGCTCGGCTCTGTCATGCACAATTTGGAGGTTGTCACTCGGATCAGGATCATTGGTGCCCAAGGTAGACATGTCCCAAGTGGACCAAACAGATGAGGAGGAATGTAGGATACGTTTCGCAGATTTCCACGTTCTGAGAACATGGTTACCTTATGAAACCAACGGAAAGGATGGCCGGTGCGGGGATTGAGCGTGAAGCGATGGAGCTCAAGCAACAGGTGACTGACTCGAGAACGGGCAGTCAGGCTTGAGGGAATATGGTATTTACCTAGGGGAATCCGGCCGGCCCCTGCCGATGATTCCGCCTCAGGTGACGAGACATTGCTGAGAGTGAGAAGCACCCGCAGCGAAGCTCAAGCGGTAGAAGTGATGAAAGCAAGGGCCATTTGTGGCAGGAAAATCACAAAACCAAAACTTGCAGGGATAGAATCACTTTTTATACGGAATATCTTGTTTGCTAAACCGGATTCGCAAATCTGCATATACCTCCCATATACATATACGAATGTTGTGTCGTCAGTTCGCTGTGGAATCATGCCAATGCACGACAGAACGAACAGGTAGTGCTGGAGAACTCCGTTGTTGTTTGATTCAGAAGCCTTTGCCAAACAAACATCACCGGCCCAGTGAAAAGTGGCTCTGACCGGCTATGACCGGGAATGATAGGATAGGATATGTAGAATCTATATCAAGTTTACACGTGGGATCAGATCGTAACGCAGTCACGCAGAATATGAGAATGTAATGCATGCTTTGACCTGATTAGTGATGGATGCATCCAGTCCTGAACATCGCCCTCATAGACCGAACATTAAGCCCGTTCAATGTTTGGTGTGGGGGCCGAACCGACTCCTGATTAACTGATCCTGCCAATGGTAAGTGCACACAAGCATACACATTAAATTAGGGAATGTGACCACACAGCCAATTGTGACATAATCAGGCAAGCATCCGGCCAACCAATGCCGGCCCATTTGTTACTAGTCTTAGCCCATTGTGGCTTTGCCACAGGTTTATTCAAGCTAGCTGCTCCCTTTTTGATTATATTGCATCTATAAGTAGAGGATGAGTTTGATCTCCATACATCTAAGTCATTTCCAGCTGTTTGCAATCAAATCCCAAATTATTTCCTATTCCATATCCCATTCCCTCACAATTCCACAATGCCCCTTCCCATGTCCAGACTTTTCCTTTTCATAGTCCTATCTCACTCATGTCTGATCATCTCATTCCTTTCTTTTACCATTTACTGTTCCTTTCCATATTGTCACATCCCGAAACTTTCCTAACCCATCCGGCCCAATTCCAGCCCCCTATGATCAAATCCTTAATTCCAAGCCTCAGACTTTACCTTGGAAGATTTCTCCTTCATTGGATATTCCAAACCCCATGTTCCCCGTCCCGGACTTTTGTATTCCTATCTCAGCTATCTCTTGACATATGTCTCTTTCCTTTGACATTTCTTGACATCTACAGTTCCTATCGATAATTCCCTTTCCTTTCCCCCTGCTTCACAATTATTGTGCCATTTCCCTCAGTTATTATTCCACCATTCTGATGCCAGTCCAATTCATCCCTTACTTTGTTCCGGAAACCTGAAACCCCAATTTGTCTGACATACTTTAACAGCTTTATATGTTCTGGACTCTTCAGTATATAAACCTGCTTGTACTCTCCGATATTTCCTTAGTATGAATATCAACTAAATCCCGTTCTATCCTGCAAAGTCTCCACTTCACTCTGAAACCTCCTTCAGTCCTTAAGTTGACCTTAGGATTGTCTTCCGACCCTCTGCCTTGAAATTAAGGAACAGAACTCATACAGGAGTGCAGTGTCACATCCCGAAACTTCCTTAACCCATCCGGCCCAATTCCGAACCCCTATGATCAAATCCTGAATCCCGGGCCTCGGACTTTACCTTAGACAATTTCTCTTTCATCGGACATTCTGAACCCCGTACTTCCCATCCCGGACTTTTGCATTCCCATCCCAGACTTTCTGCATTCCCGTCCCGGACTTCTGTATTCCTGTCCTGGACTTTCGTATTCCTATCTCGGTTATCTCTTGACATATGTCTGTTAAGTCTGGGTTCATTCCCAGAATTCCCGGATTGTCCGGAGTGCGGAGAAAGTGGGGTTTGGTGGGAATTCCTGAGGGGGGTCGGAGTGGTAAGGAACTTCGGCTTCAGCTTATGTGCTGTGCCCCTGTATGAGTTCTGTTCCTTGATTTTGGAGTGGAGGGTCAGAGATAGAGATTAATCCTAAGATCAACTTAAGGACTGAGGAAGTTCAGAGGGGATCAGGAAAGAACGGGATTTAGTTGATATTTGAATTAAGGAAATATCAGAGAGTACACGCGGGTTTATATACTGAAGAGTCTGGAAGATATAAAGATGTTAAAGTATGTCGGACGACTCGGAGTTTCAGGTTTCCGGAAGAAAATAAGGGATGAATCGGAATGGCGTCAGAATGGTAAAATAATGACTGAAGGCAATGGCACAATAATTGCAAAGCAAGGGGGAAGGGAATTATCAATAGGAACTGTAAATGTCAAGAAGTGTCAAAGGAAAGTGACATATGTCAAGAGATAGCTGAGATAGGAATACAAAAGTCCGGGACAGGAATGCGGAAAGTCCAGGACAGGAAGTACGGGGTTCGGAATGTCCAATGAAAGAGAATTTGTCTAAGGTAAAGTCCAAGGGCCGGGATTTGGGATTTGATCATAGGGGTTCGGAATTGGGCCAGATGGGTTAGGGAAGTTTCGGGATGTGACAGTATGCCCCTCTTAGGCATGAACCCTTGAGTGCCTGGATAGGAGTCCGTGATAGGAAATAGAAGTATGGCGGAGTTTGAAAATTGGGGATCGATCTGAGGTGCCTTGCGACCATTGACTGCCTGTTGTTTAGTTCCACCATCCATCATGTCTACTCACTCGCAATCTGACGACAAAATCACCCGTCTCCAACAAGAGGAGGAAGAACGTGCATGGGAGTCCACCTGGAGAATTCAGGAGGCCAGGGAGAAAAAGGCCTGGCAGGAGGCAAGGCAGAAGGTTGAGGAGGAAGTGCAGAAAAAAGCGGAGGAGGACGAGAGGAGGAGGAAAGCGGAGGCGGAGGTTGTGAGGGTCGTGGCTGAAAGATTGCAGCAAGGGTTGCAGGAGTCGCAGAGGCACGGGGCTAGTGGCTTGCTGAAGGGGTCCGAGGCGGGGCTGTCGCAGGTGAGTGCGAGGAGGCCCGGGGGTTGGCTCCCTGGGGCCAATACTCCTTGCGCAGCCTGCGTGAGGGCGGGGGTGCCATGTCCGGGCCCGAAGACTGGGCGATCCCGGATGTGCGTGAGGTACACGCAGGCGCACTCTTTATGCCAGGAGGCCGGAGTGGGGAAGCGGGTGGCCACGGAAGTGGCATCGCCATGAGGGGGGAAGGACCGGAAGAGGCGGAGACAAAAGAGTCCGGAGGCCTGGGAGGAGAGCGAAGGGGAGGACGAGGAGGATGAAGAGCACTGGGACGTGCTCGGGGCCCTGAGGGATTCCTACGAGGCCCAGAGGTGGGCTGACGAGGCATACCAGGGGGCCGTTGTGGCCCTGCTGTCGGGAATCCAGCAGGTGTTGTCAGATGGCCTGGCAGCCTTCCTGGTGGCGCAGGGATCCCGGTTTGAAGAGCCCGGAGGAAGCTGGGGGGCATCGGAGTGGAAGGGGAAGGAGAGGGATGATGGAGAGGGAGGTCAGGGGACAGATGGGGAGGATGGGGATGAGGAGGAGGATGAGGGTGAGGAGGGAGGTGAGGAGGATGGGGATGGGGATGTAGTATAGGATGTCCCATCGGTTCCACATGTATAATTAGCATAGTTTTGTTTTTTGGCAAATCGAAAATTGTGTTTCCGCCCTCATCCGAGTGAATTAAGGGGTCCGGACTTTCTGGGATATGCGGAGTGAAAGTCCGAGACAAGTTCTGATGCATGAGCAAGCTCGGTTGCAAGGATCCAGGAAGTTTCTTCATCAGTCCCTTCGTAACCCGCCCACCTTACCAGGTACAGGAGTTGGCAATTCCTGTGTCGATGGTCAATTTTGGAGTCTAGGATTTCGGAGATTTCATATTCGGGTTCTCCATCGACTTTGACTGGGGGAGGTGGGGGTTGGACCCGATTTGGGATGGTGTTCGGAGTTGCGGGTTCTAACTGGGAGACGTGGAAGATGGGATGGACAGCACGCATGGAGTCCGGGAGTCAGAGGGTGAAGGAAAGGGGTCTGGCTTGGGCGATGATGGGATAGGGGCCGAGGTTCTTTTCCGAGAGTTTCTTGGAAGGGCGAGTGGAACGGAAGTACTTTGCCTTGATGAACACTTGGTCTCTGATCCGGAAGTCGTTGGGAGTCCGCAGGTCCTTGGTAGCATTGCTGAGCATGGGCCATTTCTGTGCGTAGGAATTCGTGGAGTTCCTGTAGGTTGACTGCATATTCACGGGTGTGGGATGAGGTCAGATCCCTTTTGGGGTAGACCGAGATGTTGGGGTTGTAGCCTTTGTTAGCGAAGAACGGGGATACTCCTGTGGTAGTGCTAGGGGCATTATTGTAAGTGAATTCTGCAAGGGGTAGGAGTTCTGACCAATTGTCCTGTTGGTAGTTGCAGTAGATTCGGAGATACTGCTCGAGGGTCTGGTTCGCCTGTCCTGTTTGCCCATCACCTTCGGGATGATATCCCGAAGTGAAGTAAAGTTGGATGTTGAGGGCTTTCCCGAGGGAATGGAAGAAGTGAGAGATGAACTCAGAACCTCGGTCAGAGTTGATATGGGAGGGAACTCCATGCTTGGAAAACACGTGGAGTAGGAATAGTTTCGCGAGGCTCAGAGAGTCGATAGTGTCGTGAGTGGGAATGAATATGGATTGTTTGGAAAGGCGGTTGATGACTATGAGGATTGTGGTATATCCACTGGAAGACGGGAGTTGTTCGATGAAGTCCATGGAAATGGAGTTCCAGGGCTTTTTGGGGATTGGAAGTTGCTTAAGCATTCCATAGGGGCGGTGTCTCGGAGTTTTAGCTTGGGCGCAGGAAGTGCAGGAACTGACATAGTCCTTGACAAAGGTGCAGAGGCTGGCCAGGTGTATTCCCGGCGGACAAGCTCTAATGTCCTGTTCTGCCTGAGATATCCAGATAGGGGGTGGTCGTGCTTGTATCGGAGAATGCGAAGACGGAGGTCCTTAGCTTCCGGGACAAAGATGCGATTGTCAAGCGTCAGGAAACCTTCAGGGTTGAAACCCACCGGGAATCCGACGAGTCCGAAAGATGGGGGGAAGCTACAGGGTCAGAGGACAGGGAATCTAGGATGTCCTTGTGAATGTCTTCGATGTCAAGCAGGGACAAGGCCCAGAGGACCGGGGCGAGTAGGATAGTTGCTCATAGGGACAAGGCGAGCTGTTCCTGGGTGAACACCAGATGGAGGTTATGGGGATTGACACGAGCATAGTCCTTATCCCCCTCTTTGGGGTAGACGTCCCAGCATCTAGTGAGGGAGTCGGGCTGAGCTTCTAAGCGTCTGGGGCAGAAGTGGATGACGAGATTGAACTGGGATAGGAATTCTGACCAGCGGGCTTGCTGGCAGGTCAGGACTTTGGAGGTGGAGAAGTATTCCAGGTTTTTGTGGTTGGTAACGATGTCGATAGGGGTGCTGGAACCCTCAAGATAGTGACGCCAATGCTGGAAAGCTTCGTGGATAGTGAGGAGCTCCTTATCATGAGTGTTGTAGTTGAGTTCTGGGGCTGTCAGGGTATGGGAGTAGAACGCGACGGGGCGGAATTCCTTGTCTGGACACCGGATCAAGAGGATTCCCGTGATGGCATAGTCCGAAGTGTCGGTTTCAACCGTGATAGGACAGTCTGGAATCCAGTGAGTAAGGATAGGGGCTCTGTCACATCCCGAAACTTCCCTAACCGATCCGGCCCAATTCCGAACCCCTATGACCAGATCCCGAATCCCGGCCCTCGGACTTTACCTTAGACAATTTCTCTTTCATCGGACATTCCGAACCCTGTACTTCCCATCCTGGACTTTCCACATTCCCGTCCCGGACTTTCGTATTCCTATCTCGGTTATCTCTTGACATATGTCACTTTCCTTTGACACTTCTTGACATTTACAGTTCCTATCAATGAGTCGGGTGAGTGGAACAACGATATCGGAGTAGTTGAAGATGAAATGACGGTAGAAGTTGGCGAAACCAAGGAAGGACTGAATGTCCTTGACTTTCCGGGGTTCAGGCCAATCTCGGACTGCCTGGACTTTCTCCGGGGACATGGTCAGTCCCTGGGGAGAGAGAAAATAGCCCAGGTATTCAACAGAGTCCGAGTGCCACTCACATTTCTCTGGTTTGGCGTAAAGTCCGTGTTTCCGGAGACGCTGGAGGACTTCCTGGACATGTTCTTTGTGAGAAGCCATGTCGTTGGAATAGATGAGGATGTCATCGAGGTAAACCACAATGCAGACGTCTAGGAGGTCCGCAAAGACGCTATTGATGAACCACTGGAAAGCTGCAGGGGCATTGGTGAGCTCAAAGGGCATCACCAGCCACTCGTACGAGCCATAGCGAGTCCGGAAGGCAGTTTTCCACTCATCCCCAGGGGCGATGCGGACAAGGTGGTATGCATGGTGGAGGTTGATCTTTGTGTATACCTTGGCGTGGCTAGGGGAATCGAGGAGGTTGGGGATCAGGGGTAATGGATAGCGGTCTTGAAACTAATAGAAAGGTCAATAGCACGGGTAATCGTAGAATTGGAAGTACCATCAAAAAGTTTCAAAGAGATTGGAGGAACAGAATATGTCGGAAAATGGTGCTTGTCAACAAAAGTAGTATCAATGAAACAATCAGTAGAACCACAATCTAACAAAGCAGGAAAAGCAGAAATTTCGGAAAAGTCGGAAAGGGAAACAAGAGGCATAAGTGCCTTGGGATCATAAAGAGTGGATGCATTGAGACGGGTCTCCGTAGGTGCACGGTGGGATTCAATGCAGCCTCCTTCCTGTGCAGAGTCCGGAAGGCTGCGCCCTAATTTTTTGCCTCAGGGGTAGAGGCCTCCGGTTTGGCTTCTGGAGCAGGGGGAGTTGTCGCTGCGCGGGAAGTGGACTTCTGGCAGTCCTTAGCTACATGTCCGGCGGCTCTGCAGCACATGCACAGCTTGAGGTCAAAGCGTCATTTGCATTCCTCGGAGGTGAGGCATTCGTCCTTCCTGAGTTTACTGGAGAGGTCAGATGCGGGTTTAGAGGCAGAGGACTTTGCCAACGAGGATGTGGAAGTGTTGGATGGAATGGTGGGTTTTGGAGATGAAGTGGTTGAAGTACTTTTGGAAGTGGAGGACTGGTTTCCGGAGGGTCGGATTTGGTGAGCGACTTCGGACTTGCATTCCCAATATCTCCCATCAATAGTCTGGGAGAGAGTCCAGAGTTCTCCTAGGGAGCGTGGTTTTCTGATGTGGGAAAGCTCATCTTTGATGCGATCCGGAAGTCCATTGTAGAAGTGGTGTCAGAGGGCCCCCTTGCCGTAACCCCGGACCTGGGAGGCTAGGTGATTGAATTCTACCACATATTTGTTGATATGCTGGGAGTCTTTCATGGATAGGTGGTCGAGTTGGTGTTTGGCATCACCGATGGGGTCGTGGGGGCCGAAGTTGGTCTGGAGCTTGAGGACAAATTCCTGATAGTTGTCCGTCCATCTAGAGGAGGTTGGGCTCAAACCATTTGAGGGCCATACCTTTTAGGTAAGACTGGGCAAAGGTGACTTTCGCATGGTCAGTCCGGAATGCGTGGGGACGGTCCTGGAAGTTCAGCTCACATTGGACCAAGAAGGCCCGCAGCTTGCAAGGGTCAGTCCCGTCGAAGGTGTCGAGTTCCCGCACCTTTGTGCATGGAGATGAGGAGTTTTCAGATTTGTGGTTGCAGCACGATAACTCAGCAAGGCCGTGGACTGCATTTGCAAGCGCCATGATAGGGTTAGGCGGGATTGCATTGTCGGGGTTGTCATCAAAGGGGTTGTCATCATCAGAGGGGTCGGGGTCATTGCCACCGCCGTTCCCATTGTCAGAGGGGTCCAGGGCGCCCCTGGAGGGGTGACAACCTGTGGGAGTAGGGGTGGAGATGATTTGAGACGGAGGTCTAGCCTGAGAGGCAGAGGTTGATGAACGACGAGCGGAAAAGCTTCGGAATTGTTTGGCGACATCAGGGCCTCAATGCGAGGTCATCCGGGAGTGCAGGGCATCTTCTCAGGCTGCCTCCACCTGAGCTGCATCGATGCTTTGCATACTGCGTGTTTGGGCATGAGTCTGGATAGTTCTAGACATGCGGATAAGATATGATGTTAGCGAACTCGTAGAGGTTTGAGTTCAAATATACTGTTAAGTCTGGGTTCGTTCCTGGAATTCCCGGATTGTCCGGAGTGCGGAGGAAGCGGGGTTTGGCAGGAATTCCTGAGGGGGGTTGGAGGGATAAGGAACTTCGGCTTCAGCTTATGTGCTGTGCCCCTGTACGAGTTCTGTTCCTTGATTTTGGAGCGGAGGGTCAGAGATAGAGATCAATCCTAAGATCAACTTAAGGACCAAGGAAGTTCAGAGGGGATCAGGAAAGAACGGGATTTAGTTGATATTTGAACTAAGGAAATATCAGAGAGTACACGCAGGTTTATATACTGAAGAGTCCAGAAGATATAAAGATGTTAAAGTATGTCGGACAACTCGGAGTTTCGGGTTTACGGAAGAAAATAAGGAATGAATTGGAATGGCGTCAGAATGGTAGAATAATGACTGAAGGCAATGGTGCAATAATTGCGAAGCAAGGGCCAAGGGAATTATCGATAGGAACTGTAAATGTCAAGAAGTGTCAAAGGAAAGTGACATATGTCAAGAGATAGCCAAGATAGGAATATGAAAGTCTGGGACAGGAATGCGGAAAGTCCGGGACGGGAAGTACAGGGTTTGGAATTGGGCCGGATGGGTTAGGGAAGTTTCGGGATGTGACAATGTCACTTTCCTTTGACACTTCTTGACATTTACAGTTCCTATCGATAATTCCCTTCCCCCTCGCTTTGCAACTATTGCGCCATTGCCTTTAGTCATTATTCTACCATTCTGACACCATTCCAATTCATTCCTTCCTTTCTTCCAGAAACCCGAAACTCCGATTCGTCCGACATACTTTAACATCTTTATATCTTCTGGACTCTTCAGTATATAAACCCACGTGTACTCTCTGATATTTCCTTAGTGCAAATATCAACTAAATCCCGTTCTTTCCTGATCCCCTCTGAACTTCCTCAGTCCTTAAGTTGATCTTAGGATTGATCTCCAACCCTCCGCTCCAAAATCAAGGAACAGAACTCGTACAGGGGTGCAGCACATAAGCTGAAGCCGGAGTTCCTTACCACTCCGACCCCCCTCAGGAATTCCCACCAAACCCTGCTTTCTCCGCACTCCAGACAATCCGGGAATTCCAGGAACAAACCCGGACTTAACACGCAGCACATAAGCTGAAGCTGAAGTTCCTTACCCCTCCAACCCCCCTCAGGGATTCCCGACCGACTCCGCCGTTCTGCACACTCCGGACTATCTTGGAATTCCGGGATTGAACCTGGACTTGACAGTATATTCAAACTCAAACCTCTACGAGTTCGCTAACATCACCTCTTTCCCACATGTCTAGAACTATTCAGACTTGTGCTCAAACACGCAGTATACAAAACATCGACACAGCTCAGTTGGAGGCAGCCTGAGAAGATGACCTCGCATTGAGGCCCCGATATTGCTGAACAATTCCATAGCTTCTCCACTCATCGCACATCAACTTCTGCGTCTCAGGCTAGACCTCTGTCTCAAAGCATCTCCACCCCTACTCCTGCAGGTTGTTACCCCTCTGGGGGCGCCCCGGACCCCTCTGACAATGGGAATGGTGGCAAAAATGACCCCAACCCCTCCGATGACGACAACCCTTTCAACGACAACCCAGATAATGCAATCCCACCTAACCCCATCATGGCACTTGCAAAGGCAGTTTGCAGCCTCACTGAGTTATTGTGCCATGACTGCGAATCCAAAAACTCCTCATCTCCACGCACGAAGGTTTGGGAACCTGACACCTTTGATGGGACTGACCCTTGCAAGCTGCGGGCCTTCCTGGTCCAATGTGAGTTGAATTTCCACGACCATCCCCGCGCATTCCAGACTGACTGCGCGAAAGTCACCTTCGCCCAGTCTTACCCAAAAGGTATGGCCCTCAAATGGTTCGAGCCCAACCTCCTCCAGATGGATGATCCGGACTTTCATCCAGACTGGACAGACAACTATCGGGAATTCATCCTCGAGCTCCAGACCAACTTCGGCCCCCATGACCCCATCGGTGATGCTGAACACCAACTCGACCACCTATCCATGAAAGACTCCCAGCATATCAACAAATACGTGGTAGAATTCAATTGCCTAGCCTCCCAGGTCCGGGGTTATGGCGAGGGAGCCCTCTGACATCACTTCTACAATGGACTTCCAGATCGCATCAAAGACAAGCTTCCCTGCATTGGAAAACCACGCTCCCTAGGAGAACTCCGGACTCTCTCCCAGACTATTGACAGGAGATATTGGGAATGCAAGTCCAAAGTCACTTGCCAAACCAGACCCCCTGGAAACCAGTCCTCCACATCTAAAAGTACTCCTGCCACCTCATCTCCGAAACCTGCCACTTCGTCCAACCCCTCCATGTCCTCGTTGGCAAAATCCTCTGCCCCTACCCTGAATCTGCATCCAACCTCTCCAGCAAACTCGGGAAGGACAGACACCTCACCTCCGAGGAATGCAAACACTGCTTTGACCTCAAGCTGTGCATGTTCTTTGAAGCTGCCGGACATATGGCTAAGGATTGCCAGAAGTCCACTTCCCGTGCATCCAAGGCCCGTGCAGCCAAAATGTCCCCTGCTCTGGAAGCCAAACTGGAGGCCTCTACCCCTGAGGCAAAAAATTAGGGTGCAGCCTTCCAGACTCCACACAGGAAGGAGGCTGCATTGAATCCCACCATGCACCTGCGGGGGCCTGTCTCGATGCATCTGCTCTTTATGATCCCAAGGCCCTTATGCCGCTTGTTTCTTTTCCCGAAATTTCCGCTTTTCCTGCTTTGTTAGATTGTGGTTCTACTGATTGTTTCATTGATACTACTTTTGTTGACAAGCATCATTTTCCGACATATTCCATTCCTCCTATTCCATTGAAAATTTTTGATGGTACTTCCAATTCTACGATTACCTGTGCTGTTGACCTTTTCATTCGTTTCCCTTCTGGCTTTGTCACCTTTTATACATTTTATGTTACTCCGTTGGATTCCTTTTGTTCCCTTGTTCTAGGACACAACTGGCTCACCTGCTACAATCCGTCAATTGACTGGGTACTGGGCAGTATTACTTTCCGAACTCTGGCTCAAGACTTGCCAACAACCCCGACATCACCTCCGGAGATTCCAGACTCTGTTCCCCTATCTCGCTCTGACACTCCCGACAAGCCACCTTGCGAAGCTCCTCACATCTCATTTGTCAATGCTGCTGCCTTTGTCCGCACATGCAAAATCGATGGCTCTGAGCAGTTC
This sequence comes from Gyrodon lividus, assembly GCA_014904945.1. NCBI lineage: Eukaryota > Fungi > Basidiomycota > Agaricomycetes > Boletales > Gyrodontaceae > Gyrodon > Gyrodon lividus. The sequence continues at coordinate 9,212 of MU127421.1, read as the reverse complement.
AGCATTCACCTCCGTCCCCAGGACTCCAAACTCTGTTCCGTATCCCATGACTCCGGCACTTCCGAAACTCCCGAAGAAGTCAATCTGTCCTCCGTCCCTCCCGACTATCATGATTTCCCTGATGTCTTCAGTAAGCGCAAGGCTGACACCCCTGCGCCCCACAGGGAATTTGACCTCAAGATTGACTTAGAGGAAGGTGCTTCCCCTCCTCTTGGAACTGTTTACCCATTCTCCGCTACAGAACTCGAGTCCCTCTGGGAATTCATAGACAAACACCTCAACTATGGCTTCATCTTCCAGTCTAAATCTGCTCACGGCACTCCTGTCCTCTTTGTCTGCAAGAAGGATGGATCCCTGTGCCTCTGTGTTGATTTCCGAGGACTCAACAAAATCACAAAAAAAGACCGCTATCCCCTACCCCTGGTTTCTGACCTCCTTGATTCCCCTAGCTGCGCCAAGGTATACACCAAAATCAACCTCCGTCACACATACCACCTTGTCCACATCGCCCCTGGGGATGAGTGGAAAACTGCCTTCCAGACGTGCTATGGCTTGTATGAGTGGCTGGTTATGCCCTTTGGGCTCACCAATGCCCCTGTGGCCTTTCAGCACTTTGTCAATAGTGTCTTTGCAGACCTCCTAAATGTCTGCATTGTGGTCTACCTTGACGACATCCTCATTTATTCCAATGACATGGCTTCTCACAAGGAACATGTCTGGGAAGTCCTCCGGCGTCTCTGGAAACATGGACTTTATGCCAAACTGGACAAATGTGAGTGGCACTCGGACTCCATCAAATACTTGGGCTACCATCTCTCCCCCCAGGGATTGACTATGTCCCCGGAAAAAGTTCAAGCAGTCTGGGATTGGCCTGAACCCTGGAAAGTCAAGGACATTTAGTCCTTCCTCAGGTTCACCAACTTCTATCGTCAATTCATCTTCAACTACTCCAATATTGTTGTCCTGCTCACCCAGCTCACCCGGCTCACTCGGAAAAACACCCCCTGGAACTTCGACAATCCCTGCCACTCCGCCTTCACCCGAGCCCCTATCCTTACTCACTGGATTCCGGACTGTCCTATCACAGTCAAGACTGATGCTTTGGACTACACTATTGTGGGAATCCTCTTGATCTGTTGTCCGGATGAGGAATTCCGCCCCATCGCATTCTACTCCTGCACCCTAACAGCCCCGGAACTCAACTATGACACCCATGATAAGGAACTCCTCGCTATCCATGAAGCCTTCTGGCATTGGTGTCATTACCTCGAAGGTTCCAGCACCCCTATCAATGTTGTTACTGACCACAAAGATCCGGAGTATTTCTCCACCTCCAAAGTCCTGACCTGCCGGCAAGCCCACTGGTCGGAATTCATATCCCAATTCAACCTCGTCATCCGCTTCTGCCCCAGATGCTTAGGAGCTAAGCCCAACTCCCTCACTAGATGCTGTGACGTCTATCCCAAAGAGGGGGATAAGGACTATGCTTGCGTCAATCCCCATAACCTCTGCCCGGTGTTCACTCAGGAACAGCTTGCCTTATCCCTCCGAGCCATTCTCCTACTCACCCTGGTCCTCTGGGCCTCATCCATGCTTGACATCAAAGACATCCACAAGGACATCCTAGAATCCCTGTCCTCTGACCCCATAGCTTCCCCCCATTTTTCAGACTCATCGGACTTTCGGTGGGCCATCAACCCCAACAGTTTCCTGACACTCAACAATCACATCTTTTTCCTGGAAGCTAAGGATCTCCGTCTTTGCATCCTCTAATACAAGCATGACCACCCCCTGTCCGGACACTTCAGGCAAAACAGGACATTAGAGCTCATCCGTCAGGAATACACTTGGCTAGGACTCCGCACCTTCATCAAAAACTATGTCAGTTCCTGCACCTCCTGCACCTGAGCTAAAACTCCTAGACACTGCCCCTACAGAATGCTCAAGCAGCTTCCAATCCCCAAAAAACCCTGGAACTCCATTTTCATGGACTTCATCAAACAACTCCCCTCCTCTGGCGGATACACTGCAATCCTGGTAGTCATTGACTGCCTTTCCAAACAATCCATATTCATTCCCACTCACGACACTATTGACTCTCCAAGCCTTGCGAAATTATTCCTCCTTCACATGTTTTCCAAGCATGGAGTTCCCTCCCACATCACTTCCGACCAGGGTTCCGAGTTTGTCTCCCACTTCTTCTGTTCCCTCAGGGAAAGCCCTCGATATCCGACTTCGTTTCACTTCGGGATACCATCCTGAAGGTGATGGGCAAATGGAACGAGAAAACCAGACCCTCGAGTAGTACCTCCAAATCTACTGCAACTACCAACAGGACAATTGGTTGGAACTCCTACCCCTTGTGGAATTTACATACAACAATGCCCCTAGCGCTATTACAGGAGTATCCCTGTTCTTTGCTAACAAAGGCTATCATCCCAATGTCTCAGTCTACCCCATCAACCTACAGGAACTCCACAAATTCCTATGCACAGAAATGGCCCACGCTCAACAATGCTACCAAGGACCCGCAGGTTCCTGGTGACGCCCTGCACTGGACTTCCGGATTGGAGACCAAGTGTTTGTCAAGGCGAAGTACTTCCGCTCCACTCGCCCTTCCAAGAAACTCTCGGAAAAGAACCTCAGCCCCTATCCTATCATTGCTCAAGCTGGAACCCTGTCCTTCACCCTCCGACTCCCAGACTCCATGTGTGCCGTCCATCCCGTCTTCCACATCTCTCAGTTGGAGCCTGCAACTCCGAACACCATCCCAAATCGGGTCCAACCCCCACCTCCCCCAGTTGAAGTTGACGAAGAACTCGAATATGAAATCTTCGAAATCCTAGACTCCAAAATCAACCAGCAACGCAGAAATTGCCAACTCCTGTACCTGGTAAAGTGGGCGGGCTATGAAGGGACTGACAAAGAAACTTCCTGGATCCTTGCAACCGAACTTGCTCACACATTGGAACTCATCTCGGACTTCCACTCCGCATATCCCGTAAAATCCGGACCCCTTAACCTTAATTCTCTTGGATGAGGGCGGAAATACATTGTACAATTTGTGAAACAAAGACACTATGCTATTGGTACATGAGGAGACTGAAGGAATGTTCTAAACTACTTTCCCATCCCCATCCTCCTCACCTCCCTCCTCACCCTCACCCTCCTCCTCATCCCCATCCTCCCCATCTGCTCCCTGATCTCCCTCCCCATCCACCCTCTCCTTTCCCTTCCACTCCGATGCCTCCCAGCCCACTCCAGCTTCTGCACCCCAGGACCCCTGAGCCTTGAGGAAGGCCACCAGGCCATCAGTGAGCACCTGTTGGATCCCCAACAGTTGTGCCACAACGGCCCCCTGGTAGGCCGTGTTGGCCTGCCTCTGGGCCTCATACAACTCCACTAGGGCCCCAAGCGCATCCCGTCATTCTTCGTCTTCCTTGTCCTCCTTGTCCTCCTCCTCGCTCTCCTCCCAGTACTCCGGGCTCTTCTGCCTCTGCCATTTCCGGTCTTTCCCTCTGCGTGGGGATGCCACTTCCATGGCAGCCCACTTCCCCGCTGCTCCGGCCTCCTGGCATGACAAATGCACCTGTGCACACCTCACGCACATCCTCGATCGTCTGGTCTTTGGGCCCAGACATGGGACCCTCGCCCTCATGCAGGCCGCACAGGGAGTATTGGCCCTGGGAGCCAACCCCCGGGCCTCCCCCCACTGCCTCAGGCCCCTTTGACAACCCACTCGCCCCGCGCCTCTGCAACTCCTGCTGCATCCTCTCGGTTGCCATCCTTGTGACCTCCGCCTCTGCCTTCCTCCTCTCATCCTCCTCTGCTTTTCTCCGTGCTTCCTCCTCGATCTTTCACCTTGCCTCCTCGCGCTTTTCCGCCTCCCACCAGGCCTTCTTCTCCCTGGTCTCCTGAATTTTGCGGGCGGACTCCCATGTGCATTCTTCCTCCTCTTGCTGGAGATGGGCGATTTTGTCATCAGACTGCGAGTGAGTGGACATGATGGATGATGAAACCGAACAACAGGCAGTCAATGGTCATAAGGTACCTCAGATTGATTCCCAATTTTCAAACCCTGCCATACTTCTATTTCCCATTATGGACTCCTATTCAGGCACTCAAGGGTTTGTGCCTAAGAGGGGGATACTGTCACATCCCAAAACTTTCCTAACCCATCCGGCCCAATTCCGACCCCCTATGATCAAATACCAAATACCAAGCCTCAGACTTTACCTTAGAAGATTTCTCCTCCATGGGATATTCCAAACCCCATGTTCCCCGTCCCAGACTTTTGCATTCCTGTCCTGGACTTTCGTATTCCTATCTCGGCTATCTCTTGACATATGTCTCTTTCCTTTGACATTCCTTGACATCTACAGTTCCTATTGATAATTTCCTTTCCCCCTGCTTCACAATTATTGCGCCATTGCCCTCAGTTATTATTCCACCATTCTGATGCCATTCCAATTCATCCCTTACTTTGTTCCGGAAACCCAAAACCCCGATTTGTCTGACATACTTTAACAGCTTTATATGTTCTGGACTCTTCAGTATATAAACCTGCTTGTACTCTCTGATATTTCCTTAGTTCAAATATCAACTAAATCCTGTTCTATCCTCACCTGACTTCACTCTGAATCCCCTCTTCAGTCCTTAAGTTGAACTGAGGATTGTCTTCTGACCCTCTGTCTCAAAATGAAGGGACAGGACTTGTATAAGGGCACAGCACATATACTGTGTCATGGCCCCATTCATCACACAGGCAACACACCCCCAGCAGTGGTTCACCCAGGCCCTGTTATCCTATTCATTATCTTAATTTCTTTCTATACATTGCAGGACAATGGATGGACCACTGCTGGGAGGATCTATCTTGGCATGGCCTTGTTCCTTGGTTAGGCAAGATCCTCCCAGCAGTGGTCCATCCATGGTCCTGTCATCCCATTTATGGGCATGCTATTTGTCTTGGGTTATTTTCACTGTCTTAAATATTCATGTTTCTCTGTTCATGCCAAATTCATAAATACATGCTCTTAGTTGAGAGTACTTTAGTATATACTACATTCACTGTCTTTGTATCATTCTGTTCTGACTGTTTGCTCAGTTTTGTCCCAGTTGTCCCTCACAAACTGGGCTCAGCCCCAGCATGGAGTAGGCAGATGGGAGGTCACTGACTAATCAGCAGTGTGTCCGCAATTTTTGGTATGTTAGGGTTAACGTGTAGATACAGGACATGAAAACCTCATGGTTTTTTCTTGTCCCCAAAAGGAATGCCACAATGGGGTTTGGTGAAATAGCTGAAATATGCGAAATATGTGAAATACACAAAATACACAGAATAGGTGTTGCGTAGTTTTGTCATCCTGCCCGCTTCACTCGCTCTCATGCATCATCCGTTCATTATATGGATTTGATCAGCATATTGACCCATTGGCCCATTTGAGTTACTAGCATCTTATTTGGGGGAATTTTTCATAAAACAGGACACATTTACATTTAATCTATCAAACCTCTAAGTACTTCAGTAAATACAACATTTGTGGTCTTTGTAGTAACTTGATCTTGTAGGAAAACAGCTTTGACATTATGAGGATGAGTACAATGGGAAAGAGCTACATAAAGTTGTCCATGAGAAAAAACAGGAGTGTGTAAATCTAATCCAACATGTTGGACACTTTGTCCTTGAGATTTATTGATGGTCATTGCAAAAGCAAGATGCACAGGAAACTGGCAGCATTGAAATGGGACAGGGAACTCTTCTTTGTTTGCATCCAAGGACATCTGTGGAATCAATACAATATCATTATCACCACCTCAAACTCCTTTATTTTCCTTTCACAAAACATGACATCAAAGAACACATTGAGTGAACCCTACCAAGAGCATGTGTGTCCCATTGTAAAGGCCTTGGCTTGGGTCCAAATTCTGCAGTAACATAAGTGGTACTCCATTCTTAAGCTCAAGCTTGTGAAGTGGAAGTGGAAATCCAGATGGATCCAAGGTGTGAAGAAACTCAGTAGGAATGTAGTCATACTCCCTTTCAGTGACAGAGTCTGCACTGGCATATACCACCTTTTCTCCTCCAAAGGATGAGAGAATGGTTGAGTTGATCTCATTCACATCGGTATTCTTGGCAGAGAGAATTGTGCAATCAAGGAAGTACCCATCTGGCAATGGGTGGTTCTATGCTGGATCAAGCATCTCACTGTAGAGAGAATTGATAAGTGACTGCACATTATTGCCAGCATGGTGCATATGATCTGGGAGAGTGACTTCACTTTCAGCATTTAAACCGGCTGCTGCTCCAATCTCAAGGAGCCATGCTGCAAATTGGTCACAGACTGGATCCCTCCCAAGGCGCATGTTTCGAGTCAAATGGAACACACATATATTGTGCCAGAGCCATGAGTGACAGAGAGTTGCACCAATAATCTGCTCTCAGGATCCATGAGGAACCATAGGGAGGGTTTGCTGGAAGTCACCTCCAAAGAGGACAGGAATTCCACCAAAGTCATCATCCACATCAAGGAGATCACATCAACTGTGGTCAACACATTCAATTGCATAACGGTTTTGCATAGGTACCTCATCCCAAATGATAAGGGATGCTTGGCAAAGGAGTTCATGCCAAGGATCACCTTTCTTGAGATGCTATGCCAGATGATGCTACACAAAGTACAATTTTTTCTTTGGAACACACAGCAGCTGCAATAAGATTGTAGACATAACTTTTTCCACATCTGCCTGCACTGTGCACAAAGAAGGCCTCTCCACGACCTTGACCAAAATCAACAGACTCCAGTACAGCATCATATAGTGTTCTCTGTTCAGCATTCAAGGTGTTTTCCCCATGCTCTACAATTTGTTGTAGAACATTTATGTCATAGTCTCATTGCTCTGCAATCAGCTGATTGCCCACTCTAACATTCCAATTCATATGTGGCCTTGGCATCTCTGCAAAATCTTCCAGACTTCTACCATTTTTCCAAAGGTTCAGATTAATCACATAATGTAGTGCTTTGGTACTGTAGTATATGGACAGCTGAGGTTGACAAATAGCCATGGCTCATGGGCCAGCTGATCGTCGGCCAACCTATGAGTGCAACTCATAGGGCACAGATGGGCCGAGATGTAATAAAAATCCCATGTGATATGAGTAGGGTGAGGGGCTATTTTAGTAAGGGTATTTTGAGTGATGGGTGGGTCAATATGTGGTGGTTTATGTGATATGAATGGGCCAAGGGATGAGTGACCCCATAGGTCTTGGGTGGGCTGAGGGATGGGCTGTCAAGTCTGGAGCGTGCGGAAAGGTGAAGGGGGTCAGGAATCCCTGAGGGGGGTTGGAGGGGCAAGGGACTTTGGCTTCAGCTTATGTGCTGCGCTCCTGTATGAGTTGTGTCCCTTAATTTCAAGGCAGAAGTTTGGAAGACAATCCTAAGATCAACTTAAGGACTGAGGGAGGGTTCAGAGTGAAGCAGAGACTTTGGAGGATAGAACAGGATTTAGTCAATATTCAAACTAAGGAAATATTACAGAGTAAAGGCGGGTTTATATACTGAAGAGTCCAGCAGATATAAAACTGTTAAAGTATATTGGATGAATCGGGGTTTCGGGTTTCTGGAGTATAGTAAGGGGATGAATTGGAATGGCGTCAGAATGTTGGAATAGTAACTGAAGATGATGGCGCAATAATTGTGAAGCAGGGGGAAAGGGAATTATTGATAGGAACTGTAAATGTCAAGGGATGTCAAAGGAAAGGAAAATATGTCAAGAGATAGCCAAGATAGGAGTACAAAAGTCTGGGATGGGAAATATGGGATTCAGGATATCAGATGAAGGAGAAAATCTAAGGTAAAGTCTGGGGCTCGGGGTTTGGGGTTTGATCATAAGGGGCCAGAAGTGTGTCAGATGGGTAGGGAAAGTTTTGGGATGTGACATGGGCAACCCATAGGTATTAGATGGGCTGATGGATATTTCAATAGGGATTTCGTCAGTAATGGGTGGAACCATTGAATGGTGGGTGTGATATGAGTGGGCTGAGGGATGGGTGACCCATAGGTGTTGGATGGGCCAAGGAATGCATTCCCCGTAGGTCTCAGGTGGGCCAAGGGAGGGGCGACCCAAAAGTCATGGATGGGCTGAGGGATGGATGACCAGTAGGTCCCGGATTGGCTGAGCAAGGGGTGACCCACAGGTGTTGGATGGGCCAAGGAATATTTCAATAGGATTTCATCAGTAACAAGTGGGCCCATGGAATGGTGGTGAGGGTGTACCTGTTAAGTCCAGGTTCGTTCCCGGAATTCCCGGATTATCTGGAGTGCGGAGAAGGCGGAGATTGGCGGGAATTCCTGAGGGGGGTCGGAGTTGTAAGGAACTTCGACTTCAGCTTATGTGCTGTGCCCCTGTACGAGTTCTGTTCCTTGATTTTGGAGCAGAGGGTTGGAGATCAATCCTATGATCAACGTAAGGACTGAGGAGGTTCAGAGTGAAGAGAATCAGGAAAGAATGGGATTTAGTTGATATTCAAACTAAGGAAATAGCAGAGTGTACACGCAGGTTTATATACTGAAGAGTCCAGAAGATATAAAGATGTTAAAGTATGTCGGACAACTCGGAGTTTTGGGTTTCCGGAAGAAAATAAGGAATGAGTCGGAATGGTGTCAGAATGGGAGAATAATGACTGAAGGCAATGGCGCAATAGTTGCGAAGCAAGGGGGAAGGGAATTATTGATAGGAACTGTAAATGTCAAGAAGTGTCAAAGGAAAGTGACATATGTCAAGAGATAGCCAAGATAGGAATACGAAAGTCCGGGACAGGAATCCGAAAGTCCAGGACAGAAATGGGGAAGTCCAGGACAGGAAGTACGGGGTTCGGAATGTCCGATGAAAGAGAAATTGTCTAAGGTAAAGTCCAAGACCCGGGATTCAGGATTTGATCATAGGGGTTTGGAATTGGGCCGGATGGGTTAAGGAAGTTTCGGGATGTGACAGTATCCGGAATTGGGCTGGAATTGGGCCGGGATTTGGCCGGAATTGGGCCGGATGGGTGAGGAGAGTTTCGGGATGTGACAGCTGGAAGCATTCATCAGAACCTCAAGATGGCATTGACCAGCAAGGAGGAGGCAGCAGGTGCCTTCCAAGCTCTGGATGAAGGATAGGAAGAGGCAGCAGTTGGTGAAGCAGGAGAGAAAGGCCATGAAGGAAAGAGA